>JASDQU010682827.1:30178-65153 GCA_032191745.1 Picea mariana
TTAACCTAACCCAACAAAGAATTAGAAGGAAAAGTATAAGTAAGAGGCTGGGGTGCACCTATTACTCATTCTGATTTGGATATTTCTTGTTAGTGCTTTGAGCATTCAGTTTGGGGGTTTGCTGCACAAACCCTTGTGAGCAACTCAGTGGTGAAATATCCACTCACCTTGTTCCACAACTTGGTCTTGGGGATGAAATATTCCTCCACACCATTCTATTCTCAGCATATTTCCTTATAAAGCTTTAGAAGACATCAGGGTCGTACTATTGAGGAACTTCCAGCAAGGGCGTGCCATACCATTGAGGAGGGATTGACTTAGCTATTCAGGAGGATGAAACTATCTTAGAAGATTCCACAGTTGGAGAGGTTTTCCTTGGACATTGGGTTTGAAACTTTAGGAGGAGGCTCCCACTACCCTGATCTATTATTTGATCGAGTTTGGGCTCATTTGGAGCATTCTTCCATCAGGAACAAATTATCGAGGGTTTCAGTCTCCACTTGGATGCATGGCACTCTCTAGTTGGAGGGTTTGACATTCAGATATGCTTGATACTGGTATTCATTACTTATCCAGCCTTTAGAGGCTTCTTTTGTATTGTCAGGAGCATTTTGTAGTAGCTCATATCTGTTGTTTGTATGACCATCTGAGGTTTATGCCAGATCGGCCATCTATTGTATTGATCCTACATTGCTTATAATAAAAGGGTCAGATCTTTCTTGTGATTCTATATCTTGAATGTATGATGATCTTCATGCGTTGAATGAATCTTGTATGAACTTAATAACTCAATAAACACCCGCACATCGAAAAACTAGTGGTAGTTAGTGATTCCAAGCCAGAATTGGGCTTGGGATCATTACAGTGGTATCAGAGCTTCGATCCCCCCCAAACCTGTGGAAGGATCAACGCATACAGAGGTACAATGGTGCTCTCATGGGTAGAAGGACTAAACCGAGCAGTGAAACAGAGGCCAAAATGGAAGGGTCAGGGGATGAACATGAGTCTCTAGGCTTGGCTCACATAGAAGTAGAATTTGACAAGTTCCAGCAATCCGTCAATCGTACAAAAAGCACATTGGTTCGACACTTGGATGAGTACCATCAAACCAGCAGAAGGGGACAKGYYGAACTCTCTRAAACTTTGAAGAGGGTTTAYGAAAACCTGCAGATAATGAACAAGAATCGATCCAAGCTAAATGAACTTCTAACGCAAGTGACTCATCAAGGGAGGAACYCGGATATGTACGGGAATAAGGAGGCTGGTGGATCCGGGGAAATCCACGAGGAGATCAGATATAATCCAGAGAAAGTAGTTAGATCCGAAGGAAGCCTAGATGGAGACATGGCCCAGGGTTAGATGGGTAGGAGGGTCAATCAGAGACGATACATACCTGTGTTCACAGATGATCAGCTTGGTCGACATTCAGGTAGCAGAGCTAACCCTAGACCTTACATGTCGACATTCACAGATGAGCAAGGGCAATAGGAATAGGTAGAAGAATTTGTGGAACAAATGGAAAGGAGTGGCAAACAATACTACAGTTTGGATATGAAGGTCCAAAGACAAATGTCCCTAGATCAATATTGCCAACTCAGGTTCAGAAATCAACCTAGGACAAACCATAGGGGTGGTTTTGAGTTTGAACATAGAACAGGGAAGATAGAAATTCCATACTTTTATGGTATGACCAAGATGACGGCACAATCTTGGGTACAAAAGATGGATACATATTTACAGCTCAACCCAATGAAAGAGATGGAGGCCATCAAGTTTGCCACCATGTACTTGGATGGAAAGGCCCACGACTGGTGGTACCATGGGATCACCACACTCGGCCACAACCAAATTATATCCTATATAGAATTCACTCAGAGGATGATTGATAGATTTGATCAAGGAGATCCTAAGTTACATTTCCGAGAGCTCACCCAACTCCTGCAAATAAGTACGACTGAGGCATACATTGATGAGTTCCAGAGGTTCGCAGTGATGGTGCAAGATATGTCCCCAACCAGGCTCATGATTATCTTTACAGAAGGATTGATGGAAACCTTGAAGGGTTGGGTTAAGGCCTTTGAGCCTACCAGCCTACATGAAGCCATTTGGAAGACAAGGGATCTGGGTCCAGCTGCTAAACCAAAATTCATACCCAAACCACCTCTTAACAATGGTGGAAGAGATCAAAGGCCTCTAATAAACCAGGGAGGATGTGACCCTAAGGGTTATGATAGGGGCCGTGGTAGAATAGATGACAACACCAGGAGGGAACTGAGAAGGAAGAAACTCTTCTTCACATGCAAGGAGCCATGGAATCCCTCACACAAGTGCATGGGACGAGGACAGGTACATTACATTGAGGTCACTTCAGATGACGAAGAAGAGGATGAGTATGGTCAGATACAAAACATGGAGGCTGAAACATTAGAGGTAGCAAAAGAGGAGGTTCTAGAACTAGACTGTGCGGCTGGAGAGAAGGCTACATTGGAATCTATTAGCGGGGTACCCAAGTTCAACACCTACAGGATGAGAGGGGTATTGAAAGGACAGAGAGTGTCAGTTTTGATTGATGGAGGAGCTTCCCACAATTTCATTGATGCATCATTACTGAAGAGGAGGCACATACCTATAGTATAATTTGAAGGATTCAAAGTGGAGGTAGCAGGTGGTAGTACTATGCCCTGTAACAGATACATACCAAGTATGAAACTCACCTTGGGAAGGCATGAGTTAGTTTAGGATGTGTATGTGATGGATCTTCCCGATACCAACATCATCCTAGGGGTGTAGTGGCTCGGCACTTTAGGACCCATCACCACAAATTACAAGACCATGGAAATTTCCTTCATGGGGGAAGGAGGATGAAAGATTGTGCTCAGAGGCATGATAGGTAACTCTGCTAGAGTGGTCACGNCACCTTGGGAAGGCATGAGTTAGTTTAGGATGTGTATGTGATGGATCTTCCCGATACCAACATCATCCTAGGGGTGTAGTGGCTCAGCACTTTAGGACCCATCACCACAAATTACAAGACCATGGAAATTTCCTTCATGGGGGAAGGAGGATGAAAGATTGTGCTCAGAGGCATGATAGGTAACTCTGCTAGAGTGGTCACGGCCAAGAGGATGGAAGCCATCTTCAGAAGGGAAGAAATTTTATACGTAGTGGAATGTAAGGTCTCAACATGGGTGGATGATATGGAAAAGGTTCATTACACACTAGAGATCAAAATAATCCTTGACAAGCACCAGAAAGTGTTTGGATCGATTCCTCCAGGTGTGCCACCAGATAGGGGGTTTGAGAACATCATTGAGCTAGAAGCAGGGGCTAAGCCTGTTATCACCACACCCTATAGGCATCCCAAGAAGTATAAAGATGAGATAGAGAAGGCCATCAAGGAGCTTCTAGACATGGGACACATCAGACCAAGTTCAAGCCCATTAGTGTCATCAGTAGTCTTGGTGAAGAAGAAGAATGGAACGATGAGAATGTGCATTGACTTCCGGGATTTGAATAAAAAGACGATCAAAAACAGGTACCCCATACCTAGGATTGATGAGTTGTTGGATGAGCTGCATGGAGCTATATATTTCACAAAAATTGATCTTTGCTCGGGCTACCATCAAATCAAAATGAGGGAGGAGGACATCTCAAAAACATCCTTTAGGTGTCACTTTGGCCATTACGAGTTTTTGGTGATGCCCTTTGGGTTAACCAATGCCCCAACCACATTTCAGTTTTGCATGAACCATGTGTTCAACAAACAGCTGAGGAAACACTTTTTGGTATTCTTTGATGACTTGCTCATTTACAGCAAGACCTGGGAGGAACACCTACGACATGTGGACCAAATCCTGTCAATCATGGAAGAACAGTCACTATACGCCAAGGGATCCAAGTGTGAGTTTGGAATGACAGAAGTGATTTACTTGGGACACATCATAGGGGAAAAATGGGTACAGGTACACCAGGAGAAAATAACAACCATTAGGGAATGGCCTACTCCGAAAACACTCACATAACTGAGGGGATTCCTGGGCCTATGCACATACTATAGGAAATTCGTCAAAGGGTTTTCTCAAATGTGCACACCCTTGACTGACCTGACCAAAAAGGGGTCCTTCAAATGGAATGATGAGGCCCAAGTCACGATGGAGAAAATGAAAGAGGTCATGAGCACCTACCCAGTTCTAGCTCTTCCTGATTTCAGCATACCCTTCACTTTGGAGTGTGATGCCTCAGGGGAAGGTATAGGAGCCATGTTGATGCAAAATAGGCACCCCCTTGCCTATGAAAGTAGGAAACTTAGGGGTCCTAAACTACTTTACAACATTTACAACAAAGAAATGCTGGCTATCATGCATGCACTAGCCAAATTCAGGCAATATTTGGTAGGTGTAAGGTTTGTGGTCAAGTCAGACCATAACAGTCCTAAATATCTATTGGAGCAGAAGGATTTGAATGAAAGACAACAAAAATGGGTAAGCAAAATACAAGCCTATGACTTTGACATTGAATTCTTCAAAGGGAAGAACAACGCAGTGGCCGATGCATTATCCAGAAGGCCATCCATTTTTTCCATGTCCAGTATGTCAGTCGATTGGAAGGAACACTTGATAGTGGAATATGCAAAGGATCAGTTCGCTTGTCAACTGTTGGATGGGCAAACACAGGATGACAACTTCAGGGTCATAAATGACCTCATCTATTACAAAGGCCAGATCTTTCTAGTTCCTAGATCAGCTCTCAAAGCTAAGATCCTGCATGCATGTCATAACTCACTAGTAGTAGGGCATCAAGGCATCAGTAAGATGTACAGGAAGGTGAGAGAGAGGTTTTCATGGAAAGGCCTCAAGGAAGATGTGATGAATCATGTCAAACAATGCACTACATGCCAAGAAAACAAGGATGAGCGCACGCACCCTACAGGACTGTTGCAGACCCTACCTATTCCCGAGCACAAGTGGGAAAGTATATCCATGGATTTCATCACAAGGTTGCCCAGAGCATAGGGAAAAGATTTCATTTTTGTGGTGGTAGAAAGGTTGACGAAGTTTACACACTTTTTTCCCATAGCCACAGACTTCAGTGCAGCACAGGTGGCTGAATTATTTTTCAGAGAGGTGTTCAAATTACATGGCCTACCCAAAACCATCATCAGTGACAGGGACAACAGATTCATGAGTACATTTTGGCAGGAGTTGTTCAAATTAGTGGGTATGACATTGACTCCTAGTACTAGTTATCACCCTCAGACGGATGGTCAGACTGAGATAGTCAACAAATGGGTGGAAGGTTACTTCATAAACTATGTAGCAGGACAACAAAAAGCAAGGGTCAGATGGTTACATTTGGGAGAATATTGTTACAACACCACCGGCATGTCACACTTCAAAGATTTATATAGCTATGATCCTTTATCATTTGTGGAGATTGCATTTGGTGACAACAGGGCCCCGATGGTACAGGATTGGATACAGCAGAGCCAAGACATTCTTAGGGAATTGAAGGATCATTTATAGAGGGCACAAAACCAGCAAAAGGTCCAAGTAGACAAGCATAGGGTTGATCGTACCTTTGAGGTTGGCAATTTAGTCTATTTGAGGTTGCAACCATACAGGCAGGCCTCCATTAAAAGAAGTGGAGTGGAGAAATTGTAGCCACGTGTTTTTGGACCTTACAGAGTCAGCAAGAAGATAGGGGTAGTAGTTTATGAGCTGGAGCTTCCACAGGTTAGCAAAATTCACAACGTCTTCCATGTCTCAAGTCTTAAGAAAGCCCTCCGTCAACATGTTAGGCCTATTGAACCATTACCTCCCATGGATGAGGAGGGACAACTTTTTTTGATTCCAGAGGAGGTGTTATAAGTCAGAGAGAAGAGGCTCCGAAACCGAAGCATCAAGGAGTATCTAATCAGGTGGAAGGATTTACCCATTGAGGATGCCACTTGGGAGCTGAAGCACGTGGTTAGAGAAGCAAGTTTGGAATTTCTTAAGGATAAGCAATTTCAAGCAGGGGAGACTGTAATGTTCCCCACCTCTTAGAGAGGTGATGAGGAGACTCAGTGGCCTGGGCACCCTCACTAGGTCATAGTCTCACACTGAGGGGGGAAAAGTCAAGAAGTTAAAAGTTATATTTTTAAGTTGACTTAAGAAAGGAAAAGGATAAAGGAGTAAAAGATAACTCAACAGAAGAATAGAAGATTAACCCTGGGAGTTAACCTAACCCAACAGAGAATTAGAAGGAAAAGTATAAGTAAGAGGCTCGGGTGCACCTATTACTCATTCTGTTTTGGATATTTCTTGTTAGTGCTTTGAGNAAAGTCAAGAAGTTAAAAGTTATATTTTTAAGTTGACTTAAGAAAGGAAAAGGATAAAGGAGTAAAAGATAACTCAACAGAAGAATAGAAGATTAACCCTGGGAGTTAACCTAACCCAACAGAGAATTAGAATGAAAAGTATAAGTAAGAGGCTCGGGTGCACCTATTACTCATTCTGTTTTGGATATTTCTTGTTAGTGCTTTGAGCATTCAGTTTGGGGGTTTGCTGCACAAACCCTTGTGAGAAACTCAACGGTGAAATATCCACTCACCTTGTTCCACATCTTGGTCTCGGGGATGAAATATTCCTCCACACCATTCTATTCTCAACATATTTCCTTCTAAAGCTTCAGAAGACATCAGGGTCGTACTATTGAGGAACTTCCAACAAGGCCATGCCATACCATTGAGGAGGGCTCGACTTAGCTATTCAGGAGGACACACCTATCTTAGAAGATTCCACAGTTGGAGAGGTTTGCCTTGGATGTTGGGTTTGAAGCTTCAGGAGGAGGCTCTCACTACCCTGATATATTATTTGATCGAGTTTGGGCTCATTTGGAGCATTCTTCCATCGGGACCGAATTATCGAGGGTTTTAGTCTCCACTTGGATGCGTGGCACTCTCTAGTTGGAGGGTTTGACATTCAGATCTGCTTGATACTGGTATTCATTACTTATCCAACCTTTAGAGGCTTCTTTTGTATTGTCAGGAGCATTTTGTAGTAGCTCATATCTGTTGTTTGTACGACCATCTGAGGTTTATGCTAGATCGGCCATCTATTGTATTGATCCTACATTGCTTATAATAAAAGGGTCGGATCTTGCTTGTGATTATATATCTTGAATGTATGATGATCTTCATGCGTTGAATGAATCTTGTATGCACGTAATAACTCAATAAACACCTGGACATCGACAAACTAGTGGTAGTTAGTGATTCCAAGCCAGAATTGGGCTTGGGATCATTACACAGTTTGACAGACGAGAGAGGGTCGGGCGAACAAAAATAAGAAACTCCTCAGCAGGAAATCGACATCTCAACTGTTGATTATCAAGTAAGTACCAGGCCTACCCCCGATGCTTCAATTTCAACTGGTAGTCAACCTCCCAATGAGAAACAAATAGAGGTTAGAAATTCAGAACATAGGAAGGAGGTTCAAGAACCTAGTCTTGAACAAATAAACACCATCGAGAGCCTGGAAAATATGCTCACCTGGGGAGATCAGAAATTCCCCGAACCCGTGGATGAATTCGCTGACATACATGCCATTACCTATGACCAGAAAATGAAAGATATCATGTAGAGAACCACCAAGAAGAGGGGGATTACTCTATATTGCTCCATCCTCATTACCATAGAGGAAAAATTGATCAACACAGAGCATTCCAAGACATCTGAACTTATCGACGTAGGGATGGAAATCACATATGCCACCCTGGATAGAGAGAAAATGGATGAAGAGGATTTGGTTGCTACTTTGAAGGAATTGGAACATTTTTGCCACGAAGAAATATTACCAGGACACCACACAGGCTACGATGTTCCTAAGGAGTGAATTCCAGGAGGCCTACAACAAATTTATAGATGAATGACACTTATTCACTATAAGGATAGCCAAGTTTCAAGAAGACGCCCTCATGGCATTGGAGACGTGCAAGGATATGGAGAGGTGGTATGATAAATCACACCAAGCCATGGAAAGGATCGGCTATATCAACATGATGCAAAAGGGACGAGACACCTGTTATCATCATAACAATTTTCAGATAAGGTCCGAATTTCGAAAATTTAGCGAAGCGCTACATTGTAGTGGAAACGTGATAGTTTGGGGGACTGGGCTACATCTAGTGGAGTATGGAAAAATATAGCGGAGGCGCAAAAGGTAGGACCCAGTGGACCATCAATTTTAAAGTAGCCAGAGTCAACAGCTGAGACCCATATCGGGCAATGAAATAGCATAAAGTTTAATTATATGAAGGTAGGCCGGGGAAAACTATCGCGGTTTCATTCATGGAAGTGTGGCACCCTCAGAGGTACATCGAGGTGAAAAGCAGTCTACCTAAAACCGTTTTCTCCAACCCCCGATATCGAAAGTTGATGGGACCTGGTGAACCGTCGATCTTAAAAAAACCTGGATCAACGACTAAGGTGCATATCGGGCAATGAAGTAGTGCAAAGGATAATTAATTAAAAGCGGGTTGGGGAAAACTACTATAGTTTCATTTGTGGACGCGTGGCATCATCAGAAGTACATCAAGGTGAAAAGTAGTTTATTCAAAACTGTTTTCCCCAATCCATGATATCGATAAGCACTTATAAAAGGAGGGCTCCCAACATTATTTTGTGATATTCTGAAGCATTCAAATGTTCAAAAATTGGTACAAAGAATCCATTTGAAACTCAATCTCAAAACTGAATCAGATTCATGCTTTCTTCACCGCTTAACAAGTATTTTTCACCATGGTCGCTAACCCTATCATTTTATCCATAACTGAGAAAGATCTCACCTCTAGAGAAGAATCCCTAATTGACAGGGACTCTGACATTTTCGACACAAAAATACCAATCTCTCCCATTTCCATGTCCAGATCCAATATGCTAGACAATGTTGGAAAAAATATACCTTTCCTCGAAGAGGCCCAAGCATCCATCACCCCTTACATCGTAGAAGTCATTTTTCCTTTCCCAGAGTTCGTCAGCTGGTGTGCAGAATAATATTCACAGTCAGAAAAGGTCATTTTGAATAATATAGGGTTAGAAGTTTTATGTGAAATAGATAGTCCGTCACTTCGACACACCCTCAGTATACCAGAGTCTTCCCCCAGAGTGTCAGAGACCTCCAAGGAAGAAAAATTGATCAAAATATACAAAGAATTCCCCTGAGAAGTAAAAACCCTATTTCTGCAAACCATTGTCAAACCTCAATACCATTATGAAATTCTGTCGTTATCTATCAATGTAAACGTTATGATTATTGAGGTCCAGTGGGCTTGTTCCCTGCTTAGTCAAATTTTAAAGTTGGATAACCACAAGTTTGTAGTAGAAGTCATGTTGGGTTTCTTGTTGACCTTATTTACATCAGTGTCTAGTTAGTCGGTTTGTATTAGTTTCGGCAGGTTGATCACCGATAATATGCATCAACAATTGGTAAATTTCAATTCATTAAGACACTTCAAATACTACACTCACTTGCTAAGAATGTTCCTAGAATCGAACAAGACCAAATTCCCTAAAAAAATGCATTCATCTCAAATGAATGTAAGAGGATCACCATGCTTATTTTCATCAATAATATAATGTCCATGGTGCATAGTCTTATATTTGGCACAAACCTGCCAAGGGTTCTAGAAGAAATGAAGAGATTTTTACAACCAAATTTAGAGAGCAGGGTGGGAGATTGGATGTTGTTCATACAATATACTATGATTTGGGTATATGGCTATCAAGAAGGACCTTACCTTTTACCATTATTTTTGACTCCCAAAGTCTTTTCCTTAGAGTTCATTAGACAAATGATTATTTCAAAGACAAAGCATTTTCTAAAGAGACACAAGGTATCTAACTTAAAATTCCCTTTCATGGTGGGGCCCTTTGTGGTAAATACCAGGTCTTTTCTACCTCAAATTCAAGCCAAACTTAGTGAAATTGGGTTTACACAGTTACAGGGGAGGAGATATGACCCACACCAGATCATATCTAAGAGGAGGCTGATGAGCAGACAAAGCCCCTATGAACATGAGCAAGTTGAAGAATTTGATAGATTGGCAAACTTGGTAGTCTACACAAATATGGAGATCAATTTACAACCTGATCATACACAACAGATAGAGTCTTCCCCTCAACAGGTCTAGACACAGAAAACTTCTCCGAAGTTGATTATTAAAGCTCCGAAGGAGAGTGTTTATTACAAGAGGAGTAGTTTAGAGGCACTGGGTGCCAGTAGTCAGGGAAATATTCTCAAGAAAATGAAAATCACACCATATTCTCATGTAGTGGACCTGGAAAAAGAAGAACATAAAGAGAAAATGAGCATGGAGATGGTGGAAAGTGCAACCAAGAATGAAGAGGCTGGTACAGGAAGCATGCCATAGAGTGAAAGAAGCTCGAGGGTTTTCAGC
This sequence comes from Picea mariana, assembly GCA_032191745.1. Taxonomy (NCBI): domain Eukaryota; kingdom Viridiplantae; phylum Streptophyta; class Pinopsida; order Pinales; family Pinaceae; genus Picea; species Picea mariana. The sequence goes on from JASDQU010682827.1 coordinate 40,616, forward strand.
AATAGAAAACATATCTTTAGCAAGACACCTAGAGAAGTTTAACAGTCCAAAGAAGACTTAATGATCCAATATGTTGTGAAGGGAAGTATGGCCAATAGTGAAATAAGAGACCTATTGCCATAGGTAGAGAAGATCTCTTAGCATAAGGATTCCCTGCTCTCTGTCAGGGATGTGGAAAGAAAGACATTTAACATAACAATGGTTAATGATGATAAAGTTTATGAAATCAAGATGCATTATGAAAATATTGGCGCCCCAGACAAAGTAAATTTCCACAGAAATGTCAGTGATATGCTATATTCAGACTACCTAAGTTTAGGTCTAAGGGTTTCAATATTGATCACACATGCACTCAAATTAGATGGACAATTGAAGCAGGAGAAATAATCCAGTAAGGCCTGGAAAAAATAGGTCAAGAGATTGGAATCTCAAGGCCCTCAAGGATTAAAGGCTTCTTTAGATGAGAAAGATAAGATGATCCAAAGCCTAAAGAAGAAACTAAAGATGTCCTCCACAGAACATCCATAGATAATAGAGGTAGCTTCTCTAGAGCAAGACAAAGAGATGTTCAAACAAGAGGCACTAAATTACAAAGATAAAGTGTTGCAACTGGAAAAGGAGAAAGAGAATTGGTTATAAGGACACGTAGAAACATCATATATGGCTATCATTGTACCTGCTAATGCAAAATCTGGATCGATCATTGATGGATTGGTTCAAGCCATGTCCCAAGTGAGTTTATAGATAGGGGAACTCAAAAGCCTTAAGGAGGCCTTGGAAAAGATGAAACAAGAGATGAAAATAAAATATGAAAGGATGACTCCACTCCAAAGAGAAAATCGATATTTGAAAGAGAGAGTAAGCAAGCTGAGAATGAGGTTAAAAGGTAAAAGATTGTTGCAAGGAGCTAAACATGTGATCTGGGATGCTATTGTTGCAGAGGCTACTAAGTTCAGGGTTTATCTGAATTTTATAAATGACAAAGATAGTTGGATACCACAGCCTGAAGCAGGTGTACTGTTGTTAACGAAACATTAGCCAAGAAACCCTTGAAATGGGCCCGTAACGCTATTGATTTTCTGAATTATGTGCCCATTGCCAATCTTTAGACTATTGGGGTAAAGGACAGAACTGCATTGATCATCTGGGCCAGGAGAATCATCGCCATGCATAGCTTGTTCAATTCAGTTCAAAACAAAGCTATGCAAATGGAGCACAATATACAGAAGTTTAAAGACATATTTGAGCAATTGTTGGTCAAGGGAATCCCACCATTTTGGGATGACAAAGGTTCATTATACAATAAAGAAGACTACAATTCTCTCCTCATTCAGTGTAGGATGGACCATTCCAAATTTGAAGCTATGGAAGAAAGTCTGAAAGGTCCAATTCTGGTAGATATTTGGCCACAGACTTTGAAATTTTGAATCAATTTAAAACAATGAATATTGGCCTGCCAATTATGTCCTACGCCACGTGCATTGACCTAGAGATTTTGATTAAGGAGATGATGGACTATGAGATTTCTTCTGACTCACAATGGAAGGAAATTGTGTGGTTGGGCAAGACGAAATGCAGTTTTCCCGGGACCAGTAAGTGACCTCTAGGTGTCACCAAATCGGTGAGTTCGAAAGAAGATCAGGGCAAGCCAGATGTTGTAAAGGAAGATAAGCAGTCAGAGAAATCCGTTCCTAGTTTTGAAATGTCTTTTGAGTAATTATTGTAAATCAGTACATATACAAAGACTCTTAGTTGAAATTACTATAATTAGTTTTAGAAGCTGAAACATTTCGGTTTTCAGCCATTGTAATCGAATTGTATAAATACTGGGGCGTTTGAATGAATTAATGTTGGTAGAAGTGGAAGAGCACATTTTAGTTGTTTCGAACTCTATTGTAATTATCCGAAGCTGAATTGAATATATATGCAGAAGCTTTTGAAGTTTTTATGAAAAGATTCTAATGGTGGTGATATGAGTTTTGTCTTCCTTCATTGCATGCATTTCTTATGATCTTTTATTCCATTTAAATTTTGGTCTATTTAAATTGGAAAGTTAAAAGCCCATAATTCGTCTTATGATGCTCTTGGCTTAGCAATTTAAACTGTGTGTATTTATTCTTAACAAATTCAGAACTTATTTCAATAATGCTCTGATGCAGTTATCTATTTTCCCTTTCTTCCTACACTCTACTTAAATTCAAATATAACGCAGATTCATTGCCTCATTTAGCCTTATCCTATGGATAGTTCTATTGGCTGGTCATTATTTTCATTCACTTTTAAAATTTTGACTCTATATCCCTGAGTGTTCCTCCCCTTCCTTCCCAACAACTTTATTAAAAACCCCCAAAACAAACCAAATCTAGCCACTCATTATCAAAGAAATACCAAGTCACATGAGAGAGCCCTCTCTGAGTTGATCAGGCTAGTGCTTCAACTCTAAAGTAGTTTGAAATATTTACCTCTGTCGTTTTTCTATTATCTAGAAAAAATTTATAGAGTGCTAACATTCTGGCGCTGTTGTCGGGGACAAAATTGTAAAATCTTCCCTGGGAAAAACAACTTAAAGATTTAGTTTGATCCCTGAGGGTTACAGTGGATAAAATACCTTATTGGTTGAGATTATTTTTACCCTAGTGACTTCATTACTCAGAGACCATTTGCGCCACACTGTGTGAGATAAAAATTCTGGCTTTTAAGAAAACCCACACCAGGAGCATCCCAGACCCAGAAGTTGCAATCCCTCTGTCTGATCCTAAAAAGATTGTATGTAAAAGAAAATAAAATCCAGTAACCCCAGTGTTGCGTTCAGATTGATATATGTCTTTACCCAAGGAAGGAGTGAATAGCATTGAATACCTCGAGTTTGACGTAAAATTTGAGCAAATCCTATTCAAAACTAAGTCTGAATCTTTTTTAAGCGAGACCATTTTTTACGAAAAGAGATTCCAAGATTTGATTCTAGCCGCATATGCCAGGACTTTAGTGATCCCTTCTTATAACCAATATCCACTCTGACCCCTCACAGCAACTAGGGAAACCGGATTTTCTCCCCTCGTACTGCCTTCTCAATTACATGATTTGCGTCAAGATTACAACCTAAGGATCAAACTGTATGATCTTGAAGGTAACATATCAACTCAGAAGCATCTAGACTGGTTTAATGATTTCATAGACCTGGAAGAGGTGGATTTTAAATATGTGAATATGAGGCTACTTACTCAAAGTCTTGCATGATAAGTAAGGAAGTGGTTCAGAGCCCTTCCACCAGCTAGTATCACAAATTTCGAAGATTTTGAGACAAGCTTCCTTGCAAAATGGGGGGATAAGAAAAATCTCTTTTAGTTGTTGACACTGTACAAAAACATGAAGTGATCTGACGAAAAAGTTCAGGAGTTTTGAGCCAGATTCATGAAGGTCTACCATACAATTCCTGCTGAGGTAAACCCCACCCTTAAAGCTGCTCAACTCAGATATGTTGATTCTTTTGAAAGTGATTTTTCTTTATTATTAAGAGAACAAAGATCTACCACATTGGATGATATGATGACCGATGCCATAGAGGTCGAAGTGAACCTAATGGCTTCAAGGAAGATGAAAAATAATGCTGGAAAGGACACAAACATATCTCAGGATAAAGCACAGCCTTCAACATCACAAACATTAGAGGAAAGATGAAGCAATGATGAGAAACATGGAACGAATGATGGAAATAATGGCTCTAGGAAATAGGCCTTACCCTAGAGAACAAGCTTATGGTCCACCCAGAAATTCGAGAAGACCATTTATTCCATATATTAGTCAAAGAGAGTTGATAAATCAGGGGAATTAGGAAAATCAAGCAAATCAGGCAAATCAAGCAGATTAGGTGAATCAGGGAAACCGGGCAAATTAGAGAAACCAAGGAAATTAGGGGGAACAACAAATCAAGCCTCCTTTCCAAAATAATTATGTGAATGAGGATTATGATGGATATTTTGAAGACAGCATGAACTGTTGTGATGATAAATAAACATAGGTGTTTTTTACCAAAGAAGAACATGACCAATTCATGGATGCAAGTGAGATCTTTTTGCAAGATGAAGAAGAAAGGGTGTCAGTAAAAAGGGAAGATTATGAAACTAGATTGAAAAACTCCATCATGCAATTCCAAAGACATTGTAACCTTTGAAATCAAAAAGTACCTCCAACCCTTCCAAAGGGTAACCCTCTGAGGGGGAATCCCACCAAAGAGGCTCAAAATAACATACGTTCTTGAAGTTAGCCCAAAAAGGATTCTATTGCAAAAGATTCAGCTGCAAAGGACTCCATTGAGAAAGATTTTTCTGCAAATGATACTATGGAAAAGGGGAAGCAGAAAGAAGAACCTTAGAATAAATTATTGACTAGGAAAGAAATGGTCACCAAAGAGGTAGAGAAAAATTCATCCTCTTTTGATTTTGAAAGTGAGATGGCTAAGATAAAAATTCCGGTACAATTTAATGAATAGATCAAGAATAGAGAGTATATAAAGAAGATCATCAAAATGCTGAAGACATAACAAAATTCCGATACCTTGAATAGAGGAAAATGGTGATACTGAAGAAGTGCCTAATTTCTATGTTAGTCTAAAAATCCATGACATGATTCTACACAATGCTATGTTGGATTCTGAGGCGTCTCACAACCTGATGCACAAAGTGGTCATGGACCAGTTGGGTCTTGATGTCACAAGACGTTATAAAGATATGTTCTCCTTCGATTCAATAAAAGTGAAATGCCTTGGCCTGATCAAGGATCTGATGGTGTCTTTGGCACAAATCCCAATAAAGAATATGGTGATGGATGTAGTAGTAGTTGATATTCGTCCAAAATTCGGCATGTTGTTGTCTAGGTCATGGGATGCAAAATTAAAAGGATCCCTCCAGATGGACTTGTCTTATGCCACTATTCCTGTCTTTGTTCAAAAAAGAATATTGTATAGAGAAGTTTTGATCAAATACATGGTCAACAAAAAATCACAGGATAGAAATCATCCTATCTATTCAGTGGAAATTGAGTTAGGATCTTGCATTTTCTTCAATGACCTGTTCTCTGAAGAAAAGCAAAGAGAAATCATTATAGCCAATCAAGACAAGCCTGATAAGCAGATAGAAGAGTTGTCAGAGAAATTTTTTGATGCAAAGGACCAGATATGGAAGATGAGTTTTGATGGGGTTTCCTACAGATAAGGAGCGAGAGCTGGCATTTGGATTAATCATCCCAAAGGAGACTCAAAATTATGTTCTTACAAACTGGTTTTTGAATGCACAAATAACATGGTCGAATAAGAAGCATTAATATTAGTATTGAAAGTTTTGGAAGAATTGGGCGTCGAAAAAATTGTTGTACATGGGGATTCTGAACTAATTATAAATCAAATCAAAGGAATCTACCAAGCAAAACATCCTAGGTTGAGGGATTATAGGAATCTGGTACTAGAAATCCTTGAGAAGTTTCCAGAATGCAATCTTTTAGCAATTCCAAGAGAACAAAATCAGGTTGTTGATGCCTTGGCTACTTCAGCATTAGTTTTCAAATTTCCAATTTTCCCTGAGAAAAGCTACAAAGTTGAGGTCAACTACAGGCCAGCAATACCAGACAATATGAAGCACTGGTAAGTTTTTGAAAACAACAAACAAATAGAAAGCTTCCTCAAAATGGAGAATGATTTCAAAAATTTAAACATTGATGATGAATATTGTGATGATGAGGTGGATGCAACTACTTTCACAAAATAATGATACTTTGACAATCATATTGTTGGCAGAGATATCGTTCAACTAAAGAGTAACATCATCCCCAAGGGCCTGGTACCATTAGAGACACTTTTTGATAATAATGATGTAGCCGGAAGTCCTAATATCACAGTAAATGAAGGGGATGTGGAAGATTGCAATATTGGAACTCCAGAGGATCCAAAGATCATGAAGTTGTCCAGAAAGCTCAACCCTGAAGTCAAAGAGAGGTATGTCAAATTAATGAAATAATTCCATGATGTTTTTGCTTGGATCTATGATGATCTGAAAGTCCATGATACCAGTATAATCTAACATGTTATCCCAATCAAAGAATATCACAGGCCATTCAAACATAAATTAATAAGAATAAACCCTCTGTTGTTACCATTGATAGAAAAGGAAGTAAATAAATTGTTTGAAGCCAAAACATAGTGTCCCCGAGGTTTTCCAGATCGGTGGAAAATATGGTACCAGTCTGAAAAAAGAGTGGAGAAATTAGGCTGTGTGTAGACTTCAGGAATCTAAATAAGGGGTCTCTAAAGGACCATTATTCATTTCCTAAAATGGATCACATTTTACAGAAGGTAGTGGGCTCTCAAAGGATGTCAATGTTAGATGGTTTCTCTTGGTATAATCAGATTATGGTGCACCTTGATGACTAGGAAAAGACGACATGTACCACACCATGGGGAACATTTATGTCTACCAAGATGTCGTTTGGGCTTATGAATGTAGGGGAAAAATTTCAAAGAGCTATAGATATAGATTTTGCTGACGAAAAGGATATATTCATTGTTATATACCTTGATGACATCACTGTGTATTCTGCCTCAGATGAAGAACACCTCAAACATCTTAGAAGTGCATTTCAAAAATGCAGAAAGTTCGGGATCTCTTTGAATCATAAAAAGTCGAATTTCTCCATGGAAGAGGGAAAGCTGCTGGGTCACATCATTTTGAAAGAAGGGATAAAGGTAGACCCCAACAGAGTTGAGGGGATCTTGAAAATTGACATACCTAGAAGAAAAAAGGAGGTACAATCTTTCCTAGGCAAAGTGAATTTTCTGAGGAGATTCATCCCTAATTTAGATGAAATCATTAAACACATCACCAACATGCTTAAGAAGGGAAATGAAATAAAGTGGATTCCTAAGGCTAGAAAATATTTTGAAAACAACAAGGTGGCATTGACAAAGGCTTCTGTACTGGCTAGTCCAAATTTTGAGAAATATTTCATATTGTTCTCCTTTGCCTCAGAAAACACAATTGCTGGTGTTTTACTCCAAAAAGATGACCAAAATTTTGAGAAGCCCATAGCATACTATAGTAAGACATTGAGGGATGCTCCTTTAAAATATGACATCATGGAAAAGCAAGCATATGCTCTGGTCAAATCTTTGAAAGAATTCAGAGTCTACATTGTACTTTCTCACACCACTGCTTATGTGCCCAGTAGCTCAGTAAAATACATCTTGACTTAGCCTGATCTCAAAGGAAAAAGGGGAAAATGGATTGCAGTACTATTAGAATATGATCTTGAGATCAAACCCACGAAGTTGATCAAAGGACAAGGACTGGCAAAGTTTATGGCACAGACCAACTGTGAAATTTTGGGAATAAAATTTATTTCAGATCTGTCAGACAGTGCAACAGAAGAGGAAAAGACAACTCCACAAATATCCCAAGAATTTCTTAAGTCTACATGGTATGCAGATATCATCTTTGTGCTAGAAAATTTGTAGGCTCCTCCTAAATTTAGTAATACAAAGGCCAGATTATTGAAATTGAAGGCAACAAAATTTTGTATAGTGAATGAATCGTTGTACTGGAAAGATCTATGAGGGGTTTTACTGAACTGTTTGATAGAAGGAGAAGCAAAGAAAACCATCAGAGATTTCCATAAAGGTGATTGTGGAGGTCATCATTATTGGAAAACAACTGTGCATAAAATTTTGAGAGTTGGATTCTATTGGCCTAGCATTTTTCTCAACATTTATAAATAAGTTTCAAAATGCCATGAATGTAAAATCTTCGATGGGAAAGGAAAATTGCAGTCTCTTCCTTTAAAACCCATTTCAGTAGAGGCGCCTTTCAGACAATGGGGCCTTGATTTTATAGGGGAAATACATCCACAATCCTCAGCCCAATACAAATGGATCTTGACAATGATAGATTATTTCACTAAGTGGATTGAGGCATTCCCCACTAGGCAGGCTGCAAATGATGTTATCATTCGATTTTTAGAGGATAATATTCTATCCAGATTCAGATGCTTGATCAAGATTATAACCGACAATGCAACGACTTTCAAGTCTAAGAAATTGGAGAAATTTTGCAGTGATTACAACATCACCCTTGGTCATTCTACATCATACTACCCTCAAGGGAATGGGTTGGTTGAGTCTTCGAATAAAAGCTTAGTCAGAATCATCAAAAAAATGCTTCAAGAAAATAAAAAGGCATGGCACAAAAATCTCATCCATGCGCCATGGGCTAACAGAATATCCCCAAAGAGATCCATTGCCACATCCCCTTTCTAGGTCGTTTATGACACTAAAGCAATTGTTCCTACTACATTAGGGTTTCCAGTGATGAAGCTGTTACAGGAGCAAGAAGAGGAAGCATACGTCAGTCGAAGAAGAGGTGATGAGATGATCAGTGTACAACAAAGTAGGGAAAGGGCCTTCAATAATGCTCAATTGTGTTAAGACAAGATCAAAGAGGCTTTCAACAGACATACTAAGGTGCATGACTTCGAGCCAGGAGATTGGGTACTAAAATGGGGTGCTAGAAACAAAGAAAAGTGAAAACATGGGAAATTTGATGACCTATGGTTGGGCTCATTCAAAATTGAAGCTTACTGTGGGAGCAATGCCTACTTGTTACATGAGAGTAATCGAGAGAACGATGGAGGGGGGCCTGTGAATGGTAGGTTCCTCTAGCATTACGTTGTTTCATTATCCCTTCCATTCATTGTATATAATCGTTTTATGTTTTTCCTTGCGCATAAAAAATTGGAATAAAAACAACATGGTTGAAGCCCGAGGTGAAGGCCTAAGCTATGCTGGGTAGATTTTAGGTTTTTGAATACAGATCGATGGATTTAGATTACACTAATAGTTCACAGCCCAATGGGTAGGCACTTAGTCTTCAGTTCTTTGCTACCTTGCAAGTAGGATAGCATCCCTAGTTGGAGCCTATGTTATCATCATAACAATTTTTAGATAAGGTCTGAATTTCAAAAATTTAGTGATGTGCTACATTGTTGTGGAAACATGATAGTTTGGGGGACCAGGCTACACATGGTGGAATATGGAAAAATATAGCAGAGGCATGAAAGGTAGGAACCAGTGCACCATCGATTTTGAAGCAGCCTAGATCAACGGTCGAGACCCATATCGGGAAGCGAAATAACACAAAGTTTAATTATATGAAGGTGGGACGGGGAAAACTATTGCGGTTTCATTGCTAGACGTGTGGTGCCCTTAGAGGTACATCAGGGAGAAAATCAAGGCGAAAATCGGTCTACCTAAAACTGTTTTCTCCAACCCCCGATATCGAAAGTTGATGGGACCTGATGGACTGTTGATATTGAAGCAACCTAGATCAATGACTAAGGCACATATCGGGCAATGAAGCAATGCAAAGGATAATTAATCAAAGGCGGGTTGGGGAAAACTACCATAGTTTCATTTGTGGATGTGTGGCATCATCAGAAGTATATCAGGGAAAAAATAAATTTATTCAAAACCTTTTTCCCCAATCCCCAATATCGATAAGAACCTATAAAAGGAGGTCCCCCGAAATTATTTTATGATATTATGAAGCATTCAAACGTTCAAAAATTGGCACAAAGCTATTGAGATTCAATAAGAAGATCCTAGTGAAAATTATGCACCTACACTAGGATGGAGCCTCAGGCTATTTTCAGGTGGAAGTCTATTTTTAGATGATGAGCAAATTCTATTTATAGATGATGTCTATTTATAGATGGTGAGAAAATTCTATTTATAGATATATGTTGACTATTATTATCCCTTAATAATAGTTGGACAATAAATATTAGTCTATTCTCAATGAGCACTTGGAAATAGTTAACTGAAGTGGAAAATCAATTAGCTATAGGAAATTCGAGTTCAAAGGTTGACTGGTGGGACATGCAATTCAAATTAGTTGTAACTAAGTGATTCGAAGTTGTAACAGAGTTGTATGTGTAGTTATGTGATTTGTGAAGTAGTTTAACTCAATTAAGTGAGTTAAGCTCAGTTGAACTAGTTGTAACTGAAATTACACTAGTGAGAGACCAGTAAATTAATTATTAATTAATTCACAATCAATGATATCACATGCAACTGAAGATTTACCACTGTTAACTACATGCATGTCAGATCCAGTGGAGACCCAGTTGAGATAACAGGTGAAAGAGACAGTTTGACTATCAATTGTGACATTAGTGAGTGCACTCATGCAACCACGCACACAATGGATGTGCCCATGAGGAATGCGTAGCCTAGACAAGAGGGATTCATTCATTGCAGGGATTGCACAGAGGAGGCAGGCTATCTGGAAGCAGAAAATTGGCACATGATTTTGCCAATTTTTGTATGATAGAGTGAGACGATTGTATATTGTACTGAGAGCTCTTGGATTAGAGTTTTGTATGAGATTGTTTCATGATCCATGATATATACATAATCTATGATAGTGGGGTTTTTAGCTTTATGATTTCCCGGTAAAAACATCTGTGTTATGTGTGATTGATCTTTCTTCTTGATATTGCAATTGGAGATTGTGTTTTAAATTATGCAAGAATATTAGTAGAAGCGATTCTGTATTTAACAGTGGCATATGATTTTTTAGATTAGGAGAATCTTGGGAATACATAATTTGTATTAAAATTTATACAAAAGCATCCATTTGAAGCTCAAGCTCAAAATTGAATTAGATTCATTCTTTCTTCGCCGCTTAACATGTATTTTTTTCCATGGCTGCTAACCCTGTCATTTTATCCATAACTGAGAAAGATCTCGCCTCTAGAGAAGAAGCCCTAATTGACAGGAACTCCAATGTTTTCAACACAGAAATAGCAATCTCACCCATTTCCGTGTCCAGATCTAATATGTTAGACAATGTTGGAAAACATATACCCTTCCTCGAAGCGACCCAAGCGTCCATCACCCCTTATGCCATAGAAGTCATTTTTCCTTTCCTAGAGTTCGTCAGCTAGTGTGCAGAACAATATTCGCAGGAAGAAAAGGTCATTTTGAATAATATAGGGTTATAAGTTTTATTTGAAATAGATAGTCTGTCTCTTCGACACACCCTCAGTATACCAGAGTCTTCCCCCACAGTGTTAGAGCCCTTCGAGGAAGAAAAAATGATCAAAATCTATAGAGAATGCCTCTCAGAAGTAAAAAACCTGTTTCTACAAACGATTTTCAAACCTGAAAACCATTATGAAAGTATGTTGTTACCTATCAATGTAAATGTTATGATTATTGAGGTCCAGTGGGCTTGTTCCTTGCTTAGTCAAATTTTAGCGTTGGATAATGACAAGTTTGTAGTAGAAGTCATGTTGGGTTTCCTGTTGACCTTATTTATTTCATAGTCTTGTCAGTCGGTTTGTATCAATTTCGATAGGTTCATTGCTGATAATATGCATCAACAGTTGGTAAATTTCAATTCATTAAGACACTTCAGATACTACACTCACTTGCTGAGAATGTTCCTAGAATCGAACAAGACCCAATTCCCTGAAACTGCATTCATCTCAACTGAATGTAAGAGGATCACCATGCTTAATTTCATCAATAAGATCTTGTCCAGGGTGCACCGTCTTGTCTTCGGCACATACCTGCCAAGGGTTCTAGAGGAAATGAAGATATTTTTACAACTAAATCTAGAGAACAGGTGGGAGATTGGATGTTGTTCATACAATCTATTGTGATTTGGGTATATGGCTATCAAGAACGACCTTACCTTTTACCAGTATTTTTGACTCCCATATTATTTTCCTTAGAATTCACTAGACAAAGGATTATTTCAGAGACAAAGCATTTTCTGAAGATGCACAAGGCATCTAACTTAAAATTACCTTTCATGGTGGGGCCCTTTGTGGTAAAGACTAGGTATTTTCTACCTTAGATTCAAGCCAAACACATTGAATTTGCGTTTACACAGTTACAGGGGAGGAGATATGACGTGCACTAGATCATATCTAAGAGGAGGCTGATGAGCAGACAAATCCCCTATGAACATGAGAAAGTTGAATAATTTGATAGATTGGCAAACTTGGAAGTCTGTGAAAATATGGAGATCACTTTGTAGCCTGATAATAAACAATAGATAGAGTCTACCCCTCAATAGGTCCAGACACAGAAAACTTCTCCGAAGTTGATTATTGAAGCCCTAAAGGAGAGTGTTTATCACAAGAGGAGTAGTTTAGAGGCATTGGGTGCTAGTAGTCAAGGAAATATTCTCAAGAAAATGAAAATCACACCATATTCTTAGGTAGTGGACCTGGAAGAAGAAGAACCTAAAGAAAACATGAGCATGGATATGGTGCAAAGTGCAACCAAAAATGAGGAGGATGGTACAAGAAGCATGCCACAAAGTGAAAGCAACTCGAGGGTTTTCAGCAACAGAAAACATATCCTTAGCAAGACACCTAGAGCAGTTTATCAGTCCAAAGAAAACTTAATGAACCGGTACGCTGTGAAGTGAAGTATGGCCAATAGTGAAATAAGAGACCTGTTTCTAGAGGTAGAGAATATCTCTCAGCATAACGCTTCCCTGCTCTCAGTTAGGGATGTGGAAAGAAAGACATTTAACATAGCAGTGGATGATGATGATAAAGTTTCTGAAATCAAGATGCATTATGAAAATATTGGTTCCCCAGACAAAGTAAAGTTCCACAGGAATTTCAGTGATATGCTATATTCAGACTACCAGATTTTAGGTATGAGGGTTTCGATATTGAAAAAACATGCACTCAAATTATATGGACAATTGAAGCAGAAGAAAGCATCCAGTAAGGCCTGGAAAACATAGGTCAAATGATTGGAATCTGAAGGCCCTCAAGGAGTAAAGGCTTCTTTAGATGAGAAATATAAGATGAACCAAATCCTAAAGAAGAAACTGAAGATGTCCTTCACAGACCATCCATAGACAACAGAGCTAGCTGCTCTAGAGCAAGAGAAAGAGACGTTCATACGAGAGGCACTAAATTACAAAGCTAAAGTGTTGCAGTTGGAAAAGGAGAAAGAGAATTGGTTACAAGGACAAGTGGCAACATCAGATATGGCTGTCATTGTACCTGATAATGAAAAATATGGATTGAGCACTGATGGATTGGTTTAAGCCATGTCCCAAGTGAGTTTACAGACAGGGGAAGTCAAAATCCTTAAGGAGGCCTTGGAAAAGCTGAAACAAGAGATGAAAATAAAAGATGAAAGGATGACTCCACTCCAAAGAGAAAATCAAGATTTGCAAGAGAGAGTAAGCAAGTCGAGAACAAGGTTAAAAGGTAAAACAATGTTACAAGGAGCTAAACATGTGATCTGGGATGCTATTGCTGCAGAGGTTTCTAAGTTAAGGGTTTATCTGAATTTTATAAATGAAAAAGACAATGTGGCTACCATGATTTGAAGTAGGTGTACTATTGTTAATGAAACATTAGCCAAGAAACCCTTGGAATGGGCCCAAAATGCTATTGATTTGTTGAAATATGTGCCCACTATTGATCTTCATACTATTGGGGTAAAGGACAGAATTGTGTTAATCATCTGGGCCAAGAGAATCATCGCCAAGCACAACTTTCTCAAATCGGTTCAAAACAAAGCTATGCAAATGGAGCACAACATACAGGAGTTTAAAGACACACTTGAGCAATTGTTTGTCAAGGGCCTCAAACCATTTTGGGATGGAAAAGGTTCATTATACAATAAATAAGACTACAATTCTCTCCTCATTCAGTGTAGGATGGACCATTCCAAATTTGAAGCTATGGAAGAAATTCTGAAAGGCCCAAGTTTGGTAGAGTATTTGGCCACAGACTTTGAAATTTTGAATCAATTTAAAACAGTGAAGATTGGCTTGCCGATTATGTCCTACGCCACGTGCATTGAGCTAGAGATTTTGATTAAGGATATGATGGACTACGAGATTCCTTCTGACTCACAATGGAAGGAAATCGTGTAGTTGGGAAAGACAAAATGAAGTTTTCCCGGGACCAGTAAGTGACCTCCAGGTGTCACCAAATCAACGAGTTTGATAGAAGATCAGGACAAGCCAAATATCATAAAGGAAGCTAAGCAGTTAGAGAAATTCGTTCCTAGTTTTGAAACGTCTTTTGAGTAATCATTGTAAATCAGTTCATATACCAAGACTTTCAGTTAAAATTACTATAATTAGTTTTAGAAGTTGAAACTCTTCGGTACACCGAATTATAGTAATCAAATTGTATAAATATTGGGGCGTTTGAATGAATTAATATTGGCAGAAGTGCAAGAGCACCTTTCAGTTGTTTCGAACTCTATTATAATTTTCTAAATTTGAATTGAATATATATGTAGAAGATTTTTAGGTCTCTATGAAAAGAATATAATGGTGGTGATATGAGTTTTGTCTTCCTTCATTGTATGTATTTCCTGTGATCTTTTATTCCATTTACATTTTCGTCTGTTTAAATTGGAAAGTTAAAAGACCAGAATTCGTCTTATAATGCTCTTGGATTAGTAATTTAAATTGTGTTTATTTCTTCTTAACAAATTCAAAACTCATTTAAGTAATTCTTTGATGTATTTATCTGTTTTCCCTTTTTTCCTACACTCTACTTAAATTCAAATATAACTTAGATTCATTGCCTCATTTAGCCTTATCCTCTGAAGAGTTCTACTGGCTGGTCATTGTTTTCATTCACTTTCAAAATTTTGACTCCATAGCCCTGAGTGTTCCTCCCCTTCCTTGCCAAAAACTTTATTAAAACCCCCCAAAACAAACCAAATCTAGCCACTGATTATCAAAGAAATAGCAAGTGACACGAGAGAGCCTTCTCTGATTTGAGTAGGCTAGTGCTTCAACTCTAAACTAGGTTGAAACAGTTACCTCTGTAATTTGTCTTTCAGCCATACAAAATTTACAAAGTGCTAACAATGCCGAAGAGAATGACATCCGAGTGCTAAGGGAAAGCAACATCGACCACATAAGGAAATCGATCGAATATTGGGTAAAAATGGCTCAGGAACCTCATTGAGAATTCCAAGAGAAATGGGCCAAGTGCGAGAAGAGATGGACCAAGATCAACAGAGAAATGAGAGACATCGGCCTCCCCGAATTTGGCACACCCGATGAATTTTTTGACTTGCACGACATAGTCAAATAACATGTCGAACAAGACTCATCATGGGTTACGGAAATATAAAAGGTGGCAGAAATGTTGCCAGAACAGGTGCAACAGTTCATGGAGTACTCGATCAAAGCTCGAGCCATGTTGCAGTAGTTAAGTGCCATAATAGTAGAGATAAGAGAGATCCTTTTGGCCCCAATGGAACAACATAGATTCTTTTATGAGAACACATGTGAGGATATCTTTGTCAAATGGTCAGATTACAAGAAGAGTCATCCACTCAAGTGATATCATTTGATGACTCTTTGAAGATCGATAGAAGAAAGCACCATGTGGCGAGTTTTTTTTTACTTAGCTACACTTTAATTGTTATTTTTAGTTAATAGTATGTTATAAATAAGAGGATCGACCTATTAGTAGAGGTTGATCATTGTTGCAAAGACCCTCATTTTTTGGATTTTTAAAGAACTATTTCGGAGATGCCTTAATTGAAAAGTCATGTTTAGGACCAGATACAAGTTTGTGTTTTTCATCAAAATTATGTGTGTGATTGGATGTGAAGAAGAATTATTTCTAACTTCATCTCATGCATGGATGCTATAATGAGTAAGAGCTTCTAAATATGTTGATAAGTTATCTGATTCAATGTTTTTTATAGTTCTTGTCTTTAATGATGAAAAGTAAATCGTTGTGTTAATATGTGATTGATGATTAGAGTGAAGGAAACTATTTTTCTTGCCATCGTTTATCACATGCATGTTTTCTTCTGATAAATTGTATCTCAGTCAATAATTGGAACACTAGCAGGTTAATGTATTAGTACTAGGCTTGTGGTGGAGAATCATTTTTTGCATGCTAGAGTGAAAGGGTTATCCCAAGCTCATCCTTCTCCAATAGTTAAGTTTTCCCACTCTATTACCTAGTTGGTTTATACCAGATTTTCATCTTGTATCGGCCCCACCTATAAGAGAAAATACAAAAGAGAACGTCCAAACTGAAGGAGGATCTTTCACTAGAAAACGTAATTCCCATCGATTAATTGGCCAGATTGTAAGATGTGGAGAACCATTCCACTATTAAACACTACAGAGTCTAATTGGGCCTCAGTGGCGGGTTTGGTTCCTACACCCCATGTGAGTTGACAAGTTTAAGTATGGGAGGGCCTTCATCCAACCCTTTTAGGTGTGCCACCTAGACAAGAAATAACATAAACCAGGTAGAGGGAGAGGTCCCGAGGGAAGTAGGAAATAAATAAACCCTTCAAGAGTAAGTGTGATAGTGATATGGTTTTAGGGCTTACTTCATGGCTTATGGTGTCATTTAATCCATTTCTATGATTTTCTTTGTGGAGGGTGTGCTTTATCTTGAGTTACCTCATTCTTAGGTGTTATTGTTTTTGAAGCCCTTTATCATCCATCTTTCTAGTTCTCTTTATAATATTTGAAAGTCCCCTTTTCTAAGGTTTCAAGCTATAACATTTCTATTTGGGACTAGATTGATCATATAAAGGGTAGAGCTCAAGTTTGGACTGGATTTTGTTAGTCCTTTTCTATCATTCCTTTCTTTCTTTAACATCTTTTTCATATTATTTTATTAGGAACTACAATCAACCTGTGGGCCTTCAGCCCCTCTTCTCATGAGATAATGGACCATGACCAATTACCGAAGTTTAGTACATTATAAGAGGCTCAAGGATGGAAAGTGTTAAGTATAGTGGGGAACATAATGCTACCCTTGTGAGGGCCCCCTAGTAGTACCCCTTTTACATGGGCAATGACAACATGAGACTAGGGAATATAATCTAAATACCAAGGTGAAATAAGGAAACTAACACAGTTTCCCAAGCCAATGATCAATTATCTAAATTCAACCAAATATCCTCATCTACATGCCAAAAACATTAAGCACAACACTTTGCATGAAACAAGGAACAACATACCTCATGTTGATGATGGCTTACCATCTCCCATACTCTGGGTTGCTTGAATGTGATGAGACTTGGTTGACATGTAGTTGTAAAGATGAATGAGGGGGGTTGTTGGGTTTCCATATGTGGACATGTTGATCATCACTATGGTCGAGATCATGTTCTCCATTGCGGTCCATGAGACATGATCTCCTCAAATTACCCCTAGGCATGGGGGGGTAACAGGCACATTTGGATTGATGTCATGATGGAAAGGATGGAAGTGTGATAGTTCTAAATAGTTGATGATATATAACCTAGTGAATGGATGTTGGTGGCTATGTGTTGTGCTAAGGATAGATGACAAATTAAATAAGTTATGGAGGCTCATATTTAAGCAATATACGTGGCTAGTTCAACTACATCCATATTTAATATATTTTATTGAGCCTCAAAGTATGTGTTTTTATAGTATTTCATTCTAAATGACCTTCCTCTTGGTCTGTTCTTAAAATACGTAGGATTTTCATACTCCAAATTCCCTTTCTATCACAAAAATAAGATTTTCAAACATCGATTTTACTTTTATGCTTATGCCAAATAAATTTTGGAATGGGCCTCAAACCTATATGATTATATCTTTCCTAGTTCTATTACTTGGAAATCCACTTAAGTGCTTGAGGGTTGCATGAAATGTTTCCAAACAATTATGTCAATTGGGTCTATTTTTAGTAGTTAGGTGAAGATGTTATCCTTTCATCTAGGTTCAATCTCAATTGTGACATGATTTTCCCTCGTAGGGGAATTGGGGTTGAAAAGGTGCCATTAACCTCACTCTCACATGATTTCTTTAGGGTGGGATGCAAGGTTATACATACAATCCCAAGGGGTTAGCTCAACTTGTTGTCACCAATGTTGATGAGCATTTGGCTAGTTCTATGCTAGCAAGTGTTTGGTTTGAATCCCATTGGGTGAGGTGCACTAGTATATGTCTTTAGGTTTACTAGGGATGGAATCAATGAATTTGGGAAAGCACCCCTTTTGTTTAGACACAAGGTTTTCCTTGGAAAAATAAATTTCTCGTGGGAAGTAGAGTTCCATGTAGCATGGAATCTTGTTAGAAAATAACTTATTTTCTTTATATGAAAAAAGTATAATGAAAGTTCTTCTAAAAATGATAATTTTGATAATTTCATTTCTTATTATGGATTTATAATCTATGAAAAAATATTCTTATAGATGCAAGTATAGTCCATGAATGTGGGGAAAGTAATCCCTATGCACTATTAGTTAAGTTCCCCCAAAAAATCACTATCTGTTAGGAAACAAACACCCAAATAGCTTGAAAATAGAAATATAAGTAACTCCATGAATTGAGAATTAGATATAAGAATGAAATATAATCCTCTTCAAGGGGGAAACCTCCTTTTACAATATAACAAATGTACACAATGAGATGATTATAAAACTAGGTCTCCTTGGTATATATATATATAGGATACAAAGGATACAATTACCATTAAAAGGTCTAGATCACAACACTAATATAACAATAGAAATGTGATGATCAATATTTAGGGCTTAATATTCCCCTCCCCTTCAAATAAGTGTTTCCCTTAACACTTGATTAGTTATGGATGTTTCTACATGAAGAATTCATCTTCCCATGTAACCTCCTCCACTGATAGGTTCTTCCACTTGACGAGGTACTTATTAATTGCTCGATTTCATAGCTACTTGATCCATGTTTTAAGGATTATTTATAGTTCTAGTACAATTTTCCCCTCTTCATTAATCTATAGTAAAATAGTTTGAACAAAAATATTATAACCTATTACCTTCTTTAAGAAAGAAACATGGAAGACTAGATGCACATGTGAATATGGATACAACTCCAACTTGTAAGCCATACTTACAATCCTCTACAACACCTTATAGCGACCATACTCCTTGGGTGATAATTTATTGTCATTTTTTTTTCCTTGAGGGACATATGTTTGTGTGGTTGTAGCCTTAGAAATACCCAATCCCCCACTTCAAATTCCATTTCATTGCAATGTTGATATTCTTGTTCTTTCATCCTATTTTGTGTTGTAACTAAGCTGTCCTTCAATAATTTTAGAACATCGTATTGGTTCTCTATGTGTTCCTCCATTGCTTGAACCTTCAATTTCCCTCTCAAGAGTGATGTGATGGATGGAGGATAATATCCATAAAGTTCCATAACATAATTTTTTTTTATGAAGTATGAAAGGACATGTTTTACCATCATTATTCCAAGGGGAACCACTTGACCCATTGTGTTTATTTATCATATGAAAATAAATGAAGATACCCTTCTATACATTTATTCATGATATCAGTTTTCCCATTGGATTTAGGATGGTAAGAGGAGCCATGAGACAATTGAGTTACAAAACAATAAAACAATTCAAACTAAAAATTACTAGTGAAAATTGGATCTCTATCACTTACAATGATATTTGGGATTCCATGTATCTTCTAAACTGTTTCCATGAATGTTATGGCTATTGTAATTTCTTTAAAAAGATGATAAAGAAAAATAAAATGGGAATAATTTGTGGGTCAAACCACTACTACCATGATGACATTATTTCCTTTGGACTTGGGTATACCTTGTTATCACACAAATTGTAGGTTGGGGAAATCCCGACCCAAACCACAAGAGTGTGAAAACTATGAGAGTACCTATCCACTTTCACCTTAGATAGACACTCCCCTTACTTTAGTGATGATAAATAACCCCAAGGGGGGAATCCTGGTGACCCTATGGGTATTAATATGGAAAGTGAGAAGATGATGGTGAAAACCCCTATAGGTCATATTTGAAGAAGGATAAAGGCTTGGAGATAAAGTCTTGTTGGTGAAGAATGGTTTCCAAGCATTGATTACCTACACCACAATCTTATCCTTTCCCAAAACAAGACAATTGATTGAGATATAAGACTTAAACTAAGGGGAACAAGAAAGAAAAACTTTATGTCCCAAACTTCAGCAATATTGAAATATATATATTAGAAAATGGATGTGTTACTAGCTGCAAATTTAACCATCAAAAGGATCAAAGAATTATTGGATGGTCAAGTACTAAACATGTAGATAACATTCCAATACTTGAACACAAGCTTTGATGGTAAAGTACGGCTTCAAAGTGATGTTATCAACAATGTATTAGGGAAGGATTATGGCTGTAGAAAAATTTTGTTACAAAAAAAAATCTATCCATGAAAATGAACAAGTAAATCATCAAAACAATAGCTAATGATCAGTAGAACAATAATCTAGGTTCAGAAGTAAACTTTAGTAGTAGATTAGTAAGAAATGAGTGAAAGAGAGAATTTTATGCAACCCTAATGGATGTATCATTAAATTTATTACAACAATGGATTCCTTGGATAAAATAGGATTCCCTTAAGGTATAATCAAGCTTAAATCACTAAGAAAAGACTCCAACTTGAACAAATACAATATCTCACAATTTCACGTGGACCAATGCAATGATTTTGTATCTCCAATGCAAGTATATTAGTGTCTATTCAATTGGGTGATGGAGTATCTTGTGTAAGATATATTTTTACTACTTATCTAGGGGTGTAATCCATTTTACTCCCTAGAGAAAACAAAACTAGCAAGGAAAATCTAGGAGGGTGTAATCCCTTTTACTCCTCCTAACAACCTTTGCTAAAATATGCTTATTCAAGATAAGGATGGATCGTAGTGGAGGGTGTATTCCATTATAATTATCCTCGGTTTTAGACAAGAATAACAATGAAACAAGAAGAAACACTAACAATGTGCATAAATTTATTATCAATTTCAAGAGATAGAAAGACAAACCCTACTTTACAAAGAATATTCCACCACAATAGAAAGAACCAAGAATCCAAGAGATAGCGCACCACTTTATTCTCCAATAAACAATTTGCATCATCCACAAAACATTCAACAAATAGAGATAGAGAAAATTCCCAAGAAGGGTGCAAATTTCAGGCAAGAGAGGTCTAGGCCTTAAGTGAGTTATGTTCAAATGAAATGTAAAAAGGGCCTTTATTTATACAAGATGTTCTAAAATTAGTTTATCCACTTAATTTAGGGTAAAACAAAAATTACAGAGGATGACCTCCTTAATTTTCCCCTTTACAAAATAATAACAACTTTACAAAATAAATAAGCCCTAGTGATGACATCATTTCCTAAAGGGGTGATGTTTTGGCATAATAAGCAAGTTGTTAAGATTGTTGTAGAAACTATTAGACCTCCAAAGGCCAAATATTCATGGTTAAAAAAGTATTCCTCCATAAAATATGCCAAGTCATCATCAAATCATCACCACCACCGAAACCCTAACGTTCCAAGTGTGATGTCACACCCCATAAGTGCAGCATATGGCCTCCAAAGGCAAGTTGTTGGGGTTAGGAAGGCTAGAGAATAACCTGCAAGGGATCCTCAACTTCCTCCAAAGGAGACGTCCCTCATCCAAACGTCCAAAAAGTGAGGGTACATCATCCATCTTCCAGGATTGATGCCCCAAATGAAGGTCCAAGTGACCTTGTTCTATCACGAAATAACTTTCCACCTATCAAGGCCCCTGCAAAGACAAGACCATTTTCTCTCCAAGGTCTCACAAGTCACACGAATTATGTCAAGTAATCCATATATAATAAAAGAACCACCCGAACATGTGCATCAAATTTCCCCTCTCAAAATAAAAAATTATTAAAGAACCTATGCAACTTTCCAAATTTAGGTATGGGAGGGTTGTCATCGTGACCTATTGGGTGAATCATTCCCCAAGTCAAGGAGTGTTTCCTAGTTGGACCCTCTCTAAGTCATGTGAAGAGTATGAGGTGGATGGGAGGTGACACTTTTTAGCATGGGGTTTATTGACATACAAGGGATCATATTGTCTTATTTATGGGTGCCTTTGTAGAGGGTGTGTTGCCCTTTATCCATGATGCATGATTTTTCTAAACCCTTTTTGCCATTAGTTTATTAGAGTGTTTCCAAGTTGAAGTTAAAGTGGGACTTCTACCTAAGCATGAAAAACATTGCCCACATTAACTCTACCTTGGTCACACTTTACCATGCTTCCCCAAGTTGAAAACGATATGTGTGACTTCTACCTAAGCATGAAAAACATTACCCACACACACTCTAACTTGGTTAGCATGTTCAATTAGTTATTTATTTTACGAGTCCCTTAAGTTTTTGTGAGAAACATTTTATTGTTCTCTGGATCCATGAGTGAGCATATGGAAGGTTTGTGATTGGATTTTATCTTTTTCCATCTACAAGCCTCTTGGTCTTTATCCCCTTCTTCCCATGAAATGAGGTACAAGCCCTTCTTGGGTCAATGTGGCCCAAAAACCCAAAAAATTAGGAAACGAAGAGGAAGGAAACATGTAAAGTGGAAAGTATGTGTGGGAGTAGTATGATGAATCATCGAGGAGATCCCCTAGTAGCAAACCTTTCCTCGAGGGTGACCACTTTCTAGGACAATAATGTCAACCAACAAGGTGAAATAAGGCAAGGAGAATAACTTCGAAGCAAATGTTTACAAAATCAAGAAAGGACCCTTTGCAACATAATCAAATGCTTCATTTATTAAAATGAAACTTATTACAATACCAAACTTGTTACCTCATGGAACAAGACCTGATGTTCTCTGTGATCCCAACTGGTGTGGTTAATGGTGCAACCATTGATCATGAGGTGATGAGTGGTGTGATGTGGGGATTTTATTGTTGGTCTTTCTCTCGGTACTCCATGTATGCAACCTAAGGGTCTCGAGACATCATCTCCTTAGTTATCCCTAGGAGTGGGGGATAACATCTAGCTCCTACTTGAGGACATGTACTCACCGTAGAGTGCATGGGAACCTCAACATATTATGGTAAGACTTGTTCCTACAAACATTAAAACAAAAAAATGTGAAATCTATGGTGGATCACTCACCCTTTTTTCATATAATCTAAAAACCAAAATTTCAACTAGTCCTTAAAAGAAAATTTTGCACTTTTTTCAAAAAATTCTAAATAATATGTAAATTATGGAAAGAAATAATGCTAGAGAAAAATGAAAGTAAAAATGAGATGAAACTAAAATTTGATAATAAAGCAAGATGAAAATGCAAGAAATAAAGATGGCCTACCTACTTACATTGGGCATGGGGCCCTAAAGGTCATATGTCAAGTGAAGTCATACAACTAGTGCAACCACTTGTTCAGTGTCTCTTCTAGGTTCTTTTCCCTATGCTTAATTATAAGTTATATCAAAGACAAGTTAAGCATGTAATAACCATGAACATGAACAAGCATATAATCAATCATAGGAAGTAATTGATGGAGGTCGGTGTGAGGGAGAAATTCCTACTGGAACAAATGACCACAAGCCTGATCCACTCAACGAAGAAGAGGGATACCACATATACATTATGGCTCATATTCATCCTCAGTTGCATGATCACTACTTCCCTTTTCTATGAATCCTTCAATGAAGAAGTTTTCAAACACTTCCCAAGTGGTAATTTCTTCAGGAGGGATTCTGTTGTAACATGGGTTGGCTTTCCATGAAGATAAAAAATTCATGCACACATCCTATGAAAAGGTGGGAAGCCACTTCATAGAACCATTTTGAGAATATTGTTAATAATATTCATCATATAATAGTTTTGAATCCTCCGAAGGATGATCCCCAAGGCGTGGTTGGGTATCAACACAAGTATGTTGTAACAAGTCATCCTTGGATGGATGAGACAAATATATGCTCATATTATCATCATGGCACAAAATACCTGGATCATCCAAATAGGAATACCAGTTCATTGAGGTGAAAACTCAACACTCATTTGAGGTTTGTTCTCAATGTCATAAATGGGGTCCTTATAAAAAATGATACAATCTATGTCCCACGTACACCTTCCAACATGTATGAAATCATCAATACGCTGATCAATTGTATCATTGGAAATGATTTCTTCTTTACAAGGCTTGAGAACTTCATCTTCCTCAAGATGGAGAATAGACATAGAAGTTTTGTCTAGGCCTTCAACATGAGAAACTTCATTCGACACTTCATGGTCACTTCCTTCATAAACATACTCTTCAAGCATATATTCACCTGCAAGGGATTTCTCTTTGGTAGATTCTTGAGATGTCCCTTTCGTAAGATTAATTAGATTCTCTATGGCTTCATCAACAACTTCTTCCTCTTCCATCTACAAAAGTGTCTTTGAGATATGATAAATTCTGGGCAAGGGTTCATCCCATGGTTCCATAATCCCATCGTCTAAAATTATAGTTGAATGGAGTTGTTAGATGAGCTCAAGGCTCATCAAAATATAAAAAGGGTAAATGGGGAAAGTGTTGGAAGATTGGTCGTTGTCATTGATGTCAACCCTAGTCATGGGTTTTGGACCACAAGATTGATGAAGTTATTTAGACATGAAGGAAAATGCACATGTAGATACAACACTCATGGATGGATATTATACATCATGCTCTTTCC
>JASDQU010682828.1:6935-17670 GCA_032191745.1 Picea mariana
ATTGTTATCAATTCTTTCCTCATCCTCTTGATCTTCAATTATATCTTGATTCTTGGCAGAAAGAGGAGAGGATTCTTCCTTAATGCTTTCTATGTTACAATATACATTGTCTTCAACTATCTGGATTAGATAACTATCACCATCAAATTTCAGTACCACATGCTTATTGTTGTCCAACTTCTCATCGTCATAGGTATGATTTTCTTCTTCTACGAGCTCAACATAAGTGTTGACCATTTCCTCTTCTCTATCCCCGTGGCTAGGAGTTTCTTCTTTCGTTTCAACCACAACTTTTATTTCTTCAACAAAATGGATTTCTACATTTCTGATTTTTGTTTGAGATAGTGGAACCAAATCTTTAGTGGCCTCACTTTTACTTACATCATGGATCCGCTTGAGACTTCAATTTGGGGAAGCCTTTCTTGGTCATGACACAAGGCCGTATGTGAATCTATCATACTTTTTCCAATGATTTATTCAATGAAATATTATTTATCACTTTCCTCATCCATTTCCTCGAGGCTTTTAAAGTATGACTCCCATCCATCATCATTTCTCAAATTTGAATAATCATGCCATTGCAATTCTTGGGAGGGAGGTAAAATTTGAGTCTGTTTCTGGATATCATTTCAATATTTTGCATACGAGGCACAAGATGTTGTGCTTGGGTATATTCCTCCAGAAATATAAGTGCATATATTTTCTCTTTTATCTCTGGAAGGATATCATTGGAAGGATTCATATCCAAGTCATCTATCATTTCTAGCATCTTTCTTTGCATATCATGGAAGATAGAGGCATTGTTTACCTCCTCATAACCTATTGTTCAATCCCTTTGAAATGTCTTTACCAATTAAGAGAAGGACTTCATTTCTTTTGGTTGAAGGGACTTCATTTCTTTTGGTTGAAGGATGCAATACCGCTTCTTTGCAAGATGCCCTTGCATTTACCCTGCAAAGGCCATCATCAAGTCATATTCAAATACAAGGTTACAATTAGTTACATAATTCATAAAAAATTATAAGAAGTCAGCATCTAACCACAAATTTTCATCAAACTCAGGGACACAAGCATGCATGATATTTACACAAAGATATGAAGGTTTCAAAATTCATGGTAAGTCTAGAGGGACAAATATATAAGCAAAAGGTGACACTTATTTCTCATTAGTATACATATTTCAAACATAAAGAATGATTATTTGTTAATCTCAAAAGTGTTATTACCACTCGTAATCTTACCAAAGATGTGGGGTTGCCAATTACTAGGGATTTTTTCTTGTATTGTACTTCTTTATGTATTTTGTTCAAATGGATTTGTCAGGTGAGCTCCTACAAGTTAGTGCAAATAAATAAAAGCTCACCAAAGGATACAATACAAATTTCTTACCAGAGCAATGGAATGGAGTCACCAAACCTAGTAACTTTCATTGTAATGCACTTCTTTGTATTTCTTACTTCAATGGAGTCGCCAGATGAGACCCTGAAATGTTAGTGAATAAAACCAGAAGAATCTCACCAAAGTGAAAAACAATAAAACTTACCAAAATGTATGTCGTTGAGGACTTGAGCCAAAATGACCCTGTTCCCTGGCAACGACACCAAAAAATGTTACCGACCAAACTAGTAGCCCTTCAAGGTCCTTGAGTTGCTAGGGCAGTACCACAAATGTAGGTGTCAAAATTGTTGATATTTTATGTAATTTCAGAAGTTATTCCTAAGTGTAATTGTGAAAGGGTTTATTGATAAGTCATGTATTTTAGGTCTTTTAGAGTATAAATAGAGGTTATATTGAGTCATTTTGATCACTCATTGGACATAAGTAAAAGAGACTAGTATGCACTTATCTAGGAGGCTATTCTTGGTTCGTGTCTGGGTCTCTTTGGTCTTGATTTCGTGAAAGAGCATTGTATGACATTGTACATGTTGGAGGAATCTATACTGAGGAAATTTTGCATCGTTTTCTCCCCTTTGAGGGTTTCCCTGAGGATATATCTTGTTGTTATGTGGATATCTATCTTTCAGTGGTGATCCTTTTGCATATTAAATAATAATATATATACAATATCATCTCTCTTGAAAAATCAACATGGTATCATAGCTGGACCAAGCCTAACTCCCTCACAGGAGGGCCTAGGAAAAGAAGAGAGATAGCTTGTGTTTGGATTCAGTGGGATTTATATGAATAGTGAGAGAGATGGGAGCAATGAAGTAATCAGTGTCATGAGCAGTGGCACTTGTCGTTGCAAAGTTGGCTCCATGCCTGGAATATGAAGCCACTGCATGTAAATATGGACTCAGAAACGGAAATCCCATCATCGTATCTTCAAAGTAAAATGGATACGCCCTCGTCGAAGAAACTCCTTAAGTGTAATAAATATGGAAAACGAGGTGCACATTATAATTCTTCCCGGGACATAAGATCTGGTAGCCTGGTGCATTTGGCTATTTCCAGCAATTTATTTTCTCTTATGGGATGTTTGGAAAGCGTGGAAGAAGAGGGCTATTTGGATTCCAGGACATGCTCTTGTTCTTAGCACCTTTATTATCCAATTGCTCCCTTTTACTGATTATTCACATATCATCGTATATTCAAGCAACAACTACAAAACAAAAGAGGTGGTGACCATTTTGGTTAAAAATCAGCTAGTGATTGATAGCAAAAGACTTATGATGTGTGTGGTCATGGATTATTTGCTTCCAAGAATGGCTCGTTCAGGCTCTACTATGGTGGGGAGCAATCTTACAACATTGGCATTGAGTATAATATTCAATATTGTCTCTGAGCTTCATTATGTTTGGAAAGTGAAGAAGCCAAATGAATTATCGAGTGCTCCTCCTCTCGACTTTAATCTGGAGACCAAATGGTCTGACATAGAATGATCCATGGTGTCCAACAGATCTACATAGAGAAACATGATAAGAGAAACCCATAGTTGTGCGATGTGGAAATACGTGAAGCTTGGGGCCCCGAAGGTTCCTATGATCCTGTGCACGTCTACGACTTTCTTTAAAATATCATAGGCTTGGTTTCCTATTGTGGAGTTGTCAAAGTTGGTGGAGATATCATGATACCAAAATACAACCATTACCAAAATTTGTGAGACATTGCCATTGAGCTGCCAAAACGATGGATCTACCACGTAGAAGGATTCACTGAAGTGTTGTATTTTAAGAAGTTTATTTGATTGATGGTTTCAACAGTAGAATTGGGTCTCAGTGGTAGAATTGGGTTTCAGTGTGCATGGTCTTTTTAGCGACCACATCTCATTTTTCCGACGCGAGGATAATCGAGATAAGGAATCTACGTGGTGAGTTGGTAAAAGAATAAGAATTAAAACATTGAATGATGATGTGAAAACTCATGAGATCAGATCAATTAGGTGATCACGGGTAGGACAAAATGGGATTTGGAAATTTTCAATCTATTTAATTTTCGATGTGATTGTGTGCACCATGTGGTGTTGGTAGCGATGAAAATGACCGTTGGAATCATTTCAAAATCTCCAAGTAATGGCATTACCATGAGGAAGAGAAAGAAGACGACGTTGTTTCAAATCCTCCAACACAGATTATGACACTGTATATTGATAAAATGTCAGTGGGTTTATGAGCATGAGAATGTTGTGGGAGGAATTTGTATAATGTGAAATGAGAATGCCTTTGACGACAATATGGTGTGAATTAATATGCTAGAGAGGCTTATGAGAGAGGCCTATACAAGAATATATTATCATGACTATTTTATGATACCAACAATTATCCAATAYRTTCAACGTAAGCCTATAGGGGCCATCATGCCTTCTTGTACGTTGTGGGAATCATTAGCATTGCATCATTTTGGTATGATAGCCTAAAATTTTTTGAAGGCCGGGGATAAAGAGGAGTTTTGAAACTACCATATTAATGCTTTGGGAGTTGAACCTTGTTCATGGTTTTTGTTTGCATCTTCTTGGAGCCAAGTCTTTGGCATAGTCAGTGTCAGTTATGATACAAACTGTTCGACGTTGTTAAGTATGTCACGATCACTTGAACCGCTGGTGCATGTTTATGTCAATTGATATTCACACGAAATGCATATGGAAAAGTGTAAGATTGGAACGATTACCTTGGGAAAAAGACAATATAAGAACTATGTTTTCCATGTTTTGGATTACCTGCAATTTTCCATTGGAAGCAATGGCTAGAAAAGAGATGATCGATTGAATGCAAATCCATTGTAGCCAATTGGGAATGCAAAGAGAATCCTCTAGGATGGAAAGAAATCGGATTCAGGTGTCTGAGTTTGTGAAGGCGCATTTGGAAATATGCAAGGGGAAACAATGAAAAGAGGCAATGTTATTTCTCAGTAGAGAGGTGTCTGTCAAATTTGGTGTTGCAATCATAGAAGACGTGATGAACCGGTGATGCGCATGGTGTTCTATTGTGAATACTCTTTGCATTAATATGTTGATTGGGCTACAGTTGTGCATGCTTTCTATTCATGATAGAATCATGGTTCATAGAGGAGTCAACCAGTTAGGAGGGTTGGGTTTGGATTTTGTGTCAATCATAGAGGGAGAAACTGATGAGGTAGACTGGACAGTAGGGTTTGTTTTCAGTGATAGAGGGAGTTGGCCTCTGAGTTTGAAAAGAAGGATCTTAGTCTCATACATTACTATTTGGGATTAGAAGGATCTTCCTTGGTTAGGGAAAATATGATGTGGAGATCCTAAAGAGGTTCGACGTGTTGGACCGTAAACCGATGGCTACACTAATGGCATCAAATATGAAGTTGTTGGATGATAAGACTTCAGAGGCTATGGATGATACACTATATAGGAAGATGATTGGATCATTGATGTATTTGACGAATACATGATCATATATATGTTTTGTTGTGAACACCCTGAGTCAGTACATGGTTCACCCTAGACGTGTTCACCTAATTGTAGTAAAACATGTGATGAGGTACCTTAAAGGAATAGTGGATTATGGGCTCAAGTATGTTGCAGACAGTGAGATTAGTCTACTTGGATATTCAGATTCATATTGGGCTGGTAGTGTTGCAAAGCAGAAAAGTACATTGGGATGTTGCTTCACTTTAGGATCCGATATGATTTCATGGATCAGTAAGAAGCATTCATGTGTAGCACTCAGTATGGCTAAGGAAGAGTATGTGGCAACATGTGTAGAAAGTCATGAAGTAGTGTGGCTTCATAAATTGTTGACTGGATTATTCGATATTGTGATGGAGGCGACCTGTATATTGTGCTACAACCAGAGTTGTATAAAGTTGTCATAGAACCCAGTGTTTCATGATAGGTTGAAGCATGTTGAAATCAGGTATCACCATATTAGGGATATCGTGCAGAAGGGAGTAGTGAGGCTCCAATATGTGGCTACCGATGAGTAGTTTGTGGATGTGCTGACAAATCCATTGTCAAGGATGAAGTTCGAGTACTTCAGGGACAAGCTCGACGTAGTCCCTCTTTAGAGGGAGTGATGGATTTATATGTTATCGCAGGGTAGTGGATGTCATGATGACATGTTGTAGCTATTGGAGAAATACCCACTAGCCCTGGATGCATGCTGAAGAGATGAGGTATAGATGTTATCACAGGGTACTAGATGTCATGCATAAGATATCCAATTTTTCTACGGGAAACTAGATAGTTTCATGATGACATGTTGTAGCTATTGGAGAGCTACCCACTGGCCCTGGATGCATGTTGTGAAGTCACTATGGATTTCCTATGATGTATAGATTTGTGTGTCTGACAGTCAATGGTCACGAGCTCATGTGGATGGCAACAGTGTTAGAGTTTGTGCCAGATAGAATACCTTCCTCATTAAGAGGGAGTGTTGAGATTTTATGTAATTTCAAAACTTATTCCTAAGTGTAATTGTATTGGTTATTCCTAAGTGTAATTGTGAAAGGGTTTATTGATAATTCATTCCTTTTAGGTCTTTTAGAGTATAAATAGAAGTTATATCGAGTCATTTTGATCACTCATTGAACATAAGTACAAGAGAGTAGTACACACTTATCTAGGAGGCTATTCTTAGTTAGTGTCTGAGTCTCTTTAGTCTTTATTTCATGAAAGAGCATTGTATGACATTGTACATGTTGGGGGAATCTATACTGAGGAAAGTTTGCAGGGTTTTCTCTCCCTTGAGGGTTTCCCTGAGGATATATCTTGTTGTTCTGTGGGTATCTATCTTTCAATGGTGATCCTTTTGCATATTAAATAATAATATATATATACAATATCATCTCTCTTGAAAAATCAACAAAAAATTCATCACAACACCTTCATGTTCCCTGTTTCAGCCAAATGCCTACACTAATGGACTATAGGAAGCTTCCCTAAACAACACTTCACCACAAGGATCAATAGACTAGTGCCTATGAAAAACACTAGGTCAAGGTAGGAGTTAATTATTTAAATAACCCTTGTTGGTTATGATAATGAATTGAAAAGTAAACTTAGACCAACAAGATAAACTCAACCAAATATCAATATATAAGACAATAAACAAGCATAAATGGATGAAACAAACACCCTTGACAATTTTTGGAAGTTATTACTTGTTGTACCTCTTAATAAGTCGTTGGGGATGAAGTATTTCCTTTCTATAATGTTATATCATATTTAAAAAATGACAGGTAAATGTAGAAAATAGAAAATAATGAGGCTCTTCTAGGCCTCCCACGAGTGTAGAAACACTCTAGATCAACATATATGTGGGTTAGAAGGTTAGGGAATCAAGGTATGTATGATTCCATAGAGCCTTGGATCTGCAATGAAATTAGTTTCCAACAGGCTATAAACTACTCATGCATATTTGGGGTTCAAATCCCCCATAGGTTCAAAACCCAAAATAAATTACAACCAACAAAGGGACTTGTTGGGGCTGTAATTTTGTCTATTTAACAAACGATATGAATGATATAACTCTCGTAAACAATTCTGGAAATAAATGAATGGTTTGACAGATGCAATATTTACTTGGGTGTCCCTTCGAATGAGAGAAAGGAGTGCAGATATGAGTATAAGTTTGTTGTAATATTGCAAACCTACACACTTTACTTAACAATACCCTAATAAAATACAATAAATGAAGCACAAACTCCAAGGGTAAAATATCCTTGGAGTAGAGGAATTCCTCTAAAACAGAACCCCCAATATATCTACTATCTTAGAAGGTATTAAATCAAAGTGAAAAGCTAGGATAAGACTTTTTTGGGGTTTTTATATTTATCAAAGAAAAAATAAAAAAAGATTTTCGATTTTTGAAATGAAATGGTTGAAGAAGGTGAGTTTTTACCTTTTACCTTTTATATTACCTCTTGTTTTGACGAATCATAGCCACAACTTGTATTAAGTAAACTTCGGAAGATGCCTAGATATTGGGTTTGGAATCAAAAAACTAATCACCCCCAATACTAGTTATCTAGACATATTGCTTATTTAGGAATTCTAGGAAAGCTCCTTAAAAGGATGGTTTCCAAACAAACAAATCAACTTTGTTCAGACTGAGAACCTACCTGGGTTGAAGCTACTTCCAAGGAAGTTGGTCCAACACATGGGTTTGCACCACTAAGCCCCAAAAGGAAGAAGGAGATACGAAGAGTTTAATTCCATTCGTCCACGTGACTATGTATCCCCTCAATGGATTGATAGGTTAACTCTTGCAAGTACACAATAGCAATCTCCAATAAAGAACAAGAAAACTTAGCCAAGAAACACAAGCATAGAGAAAATCGATCCACATGTACAAAAGAGATAAAGTTCAAAATGATAGCATTATGATCTCACAAAAATTCAACAACCAAAATGAGAGGAAAGACTAACCTTATATAATTTTCCTTGTAATGGATGGTTTTCCTCTCCCATTTAAAAACTATTTGTTTGACTTGTCATCTACAAGTTGGAGACTATTTCATTTGACAAATAATATTTTTTACACTGAAATTTTCCCACTAAAGGGGTTTGATTTGACCAGATTTGCAACATTTAACTCCAATAAACCCAACGGCTAGGGAGATACATCAATTTAATTGAGATGGGATGGAGGATTAGTTGGATTTGTCCACTTGAGGTCCAGCCACTTTCTCCCTTTAATCAATGGTCCTTTACGTTATTTGACCCAATTGACTCAGATCCTCCTTTGCCTTTGACCCATGGTATAATTATTTTCCCACGACTCAAATGATAGCTCACTTATAATGATACAATTTAATCAATTGATGGAATTAATTTAATTAATCAACCCATCGTACCATTTGACCATACAACACATTAATGGTCAATGGCTCACTCGATCTTAGCAGCTTTATTCATTGGTTTCATTCCATGAGCCATGATTTAATTAATGATCACATATAGAAACATAGCGGCCTCCTTACCTCCATGGCATCTCACTCATAATGTGGAATGAATTTTATTTTGTGGTAGCTTCATCTATCCCATGGCTACTTTTGACCCTCCACGTTCCACCACATAATGTTTCTTTAATAAAGGGTTTTGACTTGTACTTGCAGCTTATCCATGAGTTGGCTCATGTGAGACAAAGAAGGGGTCGGCCCGTTTCATAATTCAGTTACCACATTACTTTTGATATGTTCCCCCCATGATGTGTACCATGTGTCTCCTTTGATTTTTCACCATTACTTGGGATATTATATAATATACTCTTTTTTAAACTTTGCCCATCCTCCTCTTATGAACTTTTACTCAAATTTGAATAACCCTTTCCAGAGCATAAGACATGTTATTAGATAGGGGTGTCCTTTTATAATATAAAATAATTTCTCTTTTTAATTGTTTATGATATAATATTTTATATGTCTTTTATTTGTCCCTTTAGCTTGGTTTTTCAAATCGACGTACAAAGCCACGGATTGAAAAATTACGCCACATGGGTGTTTTTTTTGCAGGATGCAATTCTCTTGTCCTTTGTCGTTGATTTTATCTTTGCATGCTTTTGAATGACCCTATTTTTCCATGCTTCCCATAATTATTCTTACGATAGCTTTCACGAGATGATTTTTGCTTATAAAATGCTCTTTTGCCAAAATTTCAATGTGGCATGTTAAGTATGCATGAAGAATGTCAATATGAGCCCATGTTGTATTTTTGGCCCTGAGATACCTCTTTGCATTGGGATATGTGAAGTGTCTCGAAAACTATGATATGATGAAATTTTGTTAGATTGCCATGTTAAAAACAAAAACTGATAAATATATCATGGTCAAGAGATGTCTACATATTCTATAAGACAATGACCATGTGGGTAATGGAATAGGTGTGCATGACCATGGGTGGACTTTCACCCATAATGTGTAATCACCCCTACAATAGAAAGAAGACTCTATGAAACCATTTGAATTAATAGGTTCACCTTAACTCCCCCAATACGATCCAGGACGAAGGGAAGTGAGAATGAAATCCAGAAACACTGATCATGACTAACTAACAAGTATAAAAGTCCATAATACACAATCTTCCACATGGCCTACAAATATTTGACTTGCATCCTTGGACTTACAATGGTATAGCTAGATATAAAATGTAGGGTACCTCTTAGATAGGTAACATTTGGTTCCAACTGTGAGACACGTGCTCTTCTCAGGAGGTTGTGAGAACCATGGAATCTTTCACTTGTAAACCTAAAACAATCTCACACATAACATCAAATGATAGGAGAGGGAGTAGAACATGAAGTCATATCCCTTCCTAGAAAGAAAATATAAACCAAAAAAAAGCATCTAATCCAGGAAATGAAATAATGATACTCAACTGAAAGTAAATAATATAATAAAAATTTGAAAGGAAATAGCGGGAAAATGAAAATCATCTAAACTAAATTAATTCTCACAATAAAGATCTTATTCATCCCTACCTACTCTAATCAAGGAAATAAAACATGTTAAGTAAAATCATATAACCAATGCAACCCAAATATAAACTTATCATTACCTTGGGTTTTACCTGTGTTTGGTTGCTAAGTAGAAGAGTGAAATGTCAAACTTGTAGTAAACACATATTGGAAACTCTTTCATGACTCGAAAGTATATTGTGATGGGACGAAGATCATCATGCGAAAGAGTTACCACAGAATGACATGGCTTTCCTGTACTTCTACATGATTCTTCAATCCATAACTCAATAGTGTTGATGTACTTATATTTCTTATCGTCATAATTGCACCATTCATGAGTGTTACTTATCAAATTGTCAAGTAAATGGTGTTTTGATGGAAGCTCCAGTTGGGACCTACATGAAGACTACTTCCCTTCCTGGATGTATCTAGTCACATACGCACACAAATGGTCCGAAAAATCATGAAAACTATAATAGCATGTAAACATGTGAATTATGGATGGCTGCTTCGATGTCTGAGATTGAAATCTCATGAAACAAGTCTAAAATTGAACATGTTGCAACCCACCTACCACTATGACCCTGAAACTCTCATTGTCAAATGGATATTTATACACTTGAGAGCCACTGATTAAGGATATACATGATTGAATAACTTATGTTGAACCTTGAATGTGTAAACTCCCATTCTGCACCTATAAAGATACATGTTCATGTAATATGGCCAAATTTGGTTGCTCATATGGCCAAAACTCTGTAATCTCACTCTCGTCATTTTTTGTATCATAAATGGGATCATCGTCAAAATGGTAATAACCTGTATCCCACTTGCATATGTCAACCTGGAGGAATGCATCGATGTTTTTT
>JASDQU010682828.1:17690-29331 GCA_032191745.1 Picea mariana
ATTTAATCAATTGATGGAATTAATTTAATTAATCAACCCATCGTACCATTTGACCATACAACACATTAATGGTCAATGGCTCACTCGATCTTAGCAGCTTTATTCATTGGTTTCATTCCATGAGCCATGATTTAATTAATGATCACATATAGAAACATAGCGGCCTCCTTACCTCCATGGCATCTCACTCATAATGTGGAATGAATTTTATTTTGTGGTAGCTTCATCTATCCCATGGCTACTTTTGACCCTCCACGTTCCACCACATAATGTTTCTTTAATAAAGGGTTTTGACTTGTACTTGCAGCTTATCCATGAGTTGGCTCATGTGAGACAAAGAAGGGGTCGGCCCGTTTCATAATTCAGTTACCACATTACTTTTGATATGTTCCCCCCATGATGTGTACCATGTGTCTCCTTTGATTTTTCACCATTACTTGGGATATTATATAATATACTCTTTTTTAAACTTTGCCCATCCTCCTCTTATGAACTTTTACTCAAATTTGAATAACCCTTTCCAGAGCATAAGACATGTTATTAGATAGGGGTGTCCTTTTATAATATAAAATAATTTCTCTTTTTAATTGTTTATGATATAATATTTTATATGTCTTTTATTTGTCCCTTTAGCTTGGTTTTTCAAATCGACGTACAAAGCCACGGATTGAAAAATTACGCCACATGGGTGTTTTTTTTGCAGGATGCAATTCTCTTGTCCTTTGTCGTTGATTTTATCTTTGCATGCTTTTGAATGACCCTATTTTTCCATGCTTCCCATAATTATTCTTACGATAGCTTTCACGAGATGATTTTTGCTTATAAAATGCTCTTTTGCCAAAATTTCAATGTGGCATGTTAAGTATGCATGAAGAATGTCAATATGAGCCCATGTTGTATTTTTGGCCCTGAGATACCTCTTTGCATTGGGATATGTGAAGTGTCTCGAAAACTATGATATGATGAAATTTTGTTAGATTGCCATGTTAAAAACAAAAACTGATAAATATATCATGGTCAAGAGATGTCTACATATTCTATAAGACAATGACCATGTGGGTAATGGAATAGGTGTGCATGACCATGGGTGGACTTTCACCCATAATGTGTAATCACCCCTACAATAGAAAGAAGACTCTATGAAACCATTTGAATTAATAGGTTCACCTTAACTCCCCCAATACGATCCAGG
Organism: Picea mariana; assembly: GCA_032191745.1. NCBI lineage: Eukaryota > Viridiplantae > Streptophyta > Pinopsida > Pinales > Pinaceae > Picea > Picea mariana. The sequence goes on from JASDQU010682828.1 coordinate 18,883, forward strand.
ACGAAGGGAAGTGAGAATGAAATCCAGAAACACTGATCATGACTAACTAACAAGTATAAAAGTCCATAATACACAATCTTCCACATGGCCTACAAATATTTGACTTGCATCCTTGGACTTACAATGGTATAGCTAGATATAAAATGTAGGGTACCTCTTAGATAGGTAACATTTGGTTCCAACTGTGAGACACGTGCTCTTCTCAGGAGGTTGTGAGAACCATGGAATCTTTCACTTGTAAACCTAAAACAATCTCACACATAACATCAAATGATAGGAGAGGGAGTAGAACATGAAGTCATATCCCTTCCTAGAAAGAAAATATAAACCAAAAAAAAGCATCTAATCCAGGAAATGAAATAATGATACTCAACTGAAAGTAAATAATATAATAAAAATTTGAAAGGAAATAGCGGGAAAATGAAAATCATCTAAACTAAATTAATTCTCACAATAAAGATCTTATTCATCCCTACCTACTCTAATCAAGGAAATAAAACATGTTAAGTAAAATCATATAACCAATGCAACCCAAATATAAACTTATCATTACCTTGGGTTTTACCTGTGTTTGGTTGCTAAGTAGAAGAGTGAAATGTCAAACTTGTAGTAAACACATATTGGAAACTCTTTCATGACTCGAAAGTATATTGTGATGGGACGAAGATCATCATGCGAAAGAGTTACCACAGAATGACATGGCTTTCCTGTACTTCTACATGATTCTTCAATCCATAACTCAATAGTGTTGATGTACTTATATTTCTTATCGTCATAATTGCACCATTCATGAGTGTTACTTATCAAATTGTCAAGTAAATGGTGTTTTGATGGAAGCTCCAGTTGGGACCTACATGAAGACTACTTCCCTTCCTGGATGTATCTAGTCACATACGCACACAAATGGTCCGAAAAATCATGAAAACTATAATAGCATGTAAACATGTGAATTATGGATGGCTGCTTCGATGTCTGAGATTGAAATCTCATGAAACAAGTCTAAAATTGAACATGTTGCAACCCACCTACCACTATGACCCTGAAACTCTCATTGTCAAATGGATATTTATACACTTGAGAGCCACTGATTAAGGATATACATGATTGAATAACTTATGTTGAACCTTGAATGTGTAAACTCCCATTCTGCACCTATAAAGATACATGTTCATGTAATATGGCCAAATTTGGTTGCTCATATGGCCAAAACTCTGTAATCTCACTCTCGTCATTTTTTGTATCATAAATGGGATCATCGTCAAAATGGTAATAACCTGTATCCCACTTGCATATGTCAACCTGGAGGAATGCATCGATGTTTTTTGTCTCTGTGTAGTCTTGTTTTCCATTCTTTGAAGAAGTTCCCACCAAGATGTCCCCTTCCAAATCACTACAAAATGTATCATGAAAATCAGATGATCGAAAAGACATGCACGATGTCTGATTTGTGCTTTAATATAAAGGAGGGAGGGTGGGTTCATGAATATCAATATTATCAATTCTTTCCTCACCCTCTTGATCTTCAATTATATATTGATTCTTGGCATCATTGAAAGGATCCACAACCAAGTCATCTATCTTTTCTAGCATCTTTCTTTTCATATCATGGAAGATAGAGGCATCATTTACCTCCTCATAACATGTTGTCTAATCCCTTTGAAATATCTTTACAAATTAAGGGAAGGACTTTATTTCTTTTGGTTGAAGGATTCAATACCACTTCTTTGCAAAATTCCCTTCCATTGACCCTTCAAAGGCCATCATCAAGTCGTCTTCAAATACAAGGTTAGTATTAGTTACATAATTCATAAAAAGATTCTAGGAAGTCAACATCTAACCATAGATTTCCATCAAACTTAGGGACACAAAAAGGCATGATAKTTACAAAAATATGTGGAGGTTTTGAAATTCGTGGTAAGTCTAGAGGGACAAATATATAAGCAAAAGGTGACACTTCTTTCTCATTAGTATCCATATTTCAAACATAAAAAAAATAATGATTTGCTAATCTCAAAGTGTTATTRCCACTCGTAATCTTACCAAAGATGTGGGGTTTTCAATTACTAAGGAGTTGTTCTTGTATGGTATTTTTTTWTGTATTTTTTTCAAATGGAGTCTTCAAGTGAGCTCCTACAAGTTAGTGCAAATAAATAAAATCTCACCAAAGGATGCAATACTAATTTCTTACCAGAGCAATGGAATGGAGTCGCTAAAGATGGGAAATTGTGTTGCAGTGAAATTCTTTGTATTTCTTACTTCAATGGAGTTGTCAGATGAGACCCTAAAATGTTAGTGAATAAAATAGAAGAATCTCACCAAAGTGAAAAACAATCAAACTTACCAAAATGTATGTCATTGAGGACCTGAGTCAAAATGACCTTGTTCCCCAACAACAGAGCCAAAAAATGTTACCAAACGAACCAAAAACCCATCAAGGTCCTCACATTTCTAGGGAAGTACCACAAAGGTAGGTGTCCAAATGTCACCACAACACTTTCTCGTTCCCTGTTTGAGCCAAACTCCTACACTAATGGCCTATGGGAGGCTTCCCTAAACAACACTTCACCAGAAGGATCAATAAACCAGTGCCTATGAAAAACACTAGGTGAAGTTAGAGTTCATTATTTAAATAACCATTTCTAGTTTATGATAATGAACTGAAAATTAAACTCAGACCAAACAACTAAACTCGCCCAAATATCAATATATAAGATAATAAACAAGAATAAATGAATGAAACAAACACCCTTACCAATTTATGGAAGTTATTACTTGTTGTACCTCTTGATAAGTGTCTGGGGATGAAGTGTTTTTCCTTTTTCTTTTTATATCATATCAGAAAAATGATAGGTAAACAAATAAAACAACAAAGACTATGGCCTTTCTAGGCCTCCCACGAGTGTAGAAACACTCTATATAAACATATATGTAGGTTAGAAGCTTAGGGAAGCAATATATGTATGATTTCGTATTCCCTAGAGCCTTGGATATGAAATGAAATTAGTTTTGAATAGGATAGAAACTACTCATGCATATTTGGGATTCAAATCCTCCTAGGGTCAAAACCAAAAATAAATTGCATCCAACAAGGGGACTTGTTGGGGCTGTAATTTTATCTATTTAACCATAAATATGAATGATATAAATCTCATAAACAATTATGGAAATAAAAGAATGGTTTGAGGGATGCAATACTTACTTGGATGTCCCTTTAAATGAAAGAAAGGAGTGCAGATCTGAGTATATTTTTGTAATATTGCAAACCTGCACACTTCCCTTAAAAAAACCCTTATAAATACAATAAATGAAGCACAAACTCTAAAGGTTAAATGTCCTTGGGGTAGAGGAAGTCCTCTAAAACAAAACCCCCAATATATCTACTAGCTCAGAAGGTATTAAATCAAAGTGGAAAGCTATGATAATATTGTTTTTGGATTTTTATGTTTATCAAAGCAAAAATAAAAAGAGATTTTGGATTTTTGAAATAAAATGGTTGATGAATGTGAGTTTTTACCTTTTATCATTTATATTACCTCTTGGTTTGATTAATCATGAGCATAACTTGTATTAATTCATCTTCGGAGGATGCTTAGATATTGGGTTTGGAGTCGAAAGACTAATCGCCCCCAATACTAGTTATCTAGATAGATTGCTTCTTCGGGCTTGTTAGGAAATCTCCTTAAAATGATCGTTTCCAAACCAAAAGATCAACGTTTGTTAGAGTGAGAACCTATCGGGTTGAAGTTACTTCCAAGGAAGTTGGCCCAATGCATGGATTTGCACCACTAGGTCCCAAAAGGAAGAAGAAGAGACAATGATTCTAATTCCCTTCCTCCACGTGACTATGTAGCCCCTCAATGGATTGATATGTTAACTCTTGCAAATACCAAATAGAAATCTCCAATAAAGCAGAAGAAACCTTATCCAAGAAACACAAGCACAAAGAAAATCGATCCATGGGTACACAAGAGATAAAATTCAAAATGATGGAATTATGATCTTACAATATTTCAACAATCAAAATGGGAGGAGGGACTAACCTTATATAATTTTCCTTGCAACATCTAGTTTCCCTCTCCCATTTAAAAAAATATGTGTTTGACTAGTCATCCACAAGCTGGAGACTAAGTCATTTCAAAAATAATGTTTTTTACATTGAAATTTTCCCACTGAAGTTGTTTGATTTGACCATATTTGCAACGTTCAACTCCAATAAACCCAGTGGCTAGGGAGAGACATTGATTTAATTGAGATGGAATGGTTGATTGGTTGGATTTGTACACTTGAGGTCCAACATCTATCTTCATTTAACCAATAGTCCTATACTTTATTTGACCCAATTGAATGTAACATCCTGCTCTTACGAGCACATGTTATTGACTTATTCTTTGAGGACACTTGCGTATACATGATCTGGTTTTAGTATATGTTGTTTGTTTTGCTTATGGATTCTTATGATGATGATGATGGATTTGATGTTATGTTATTCGATATCTATGTATTGACAGATGTTATTGACGAGTTTCCCCTGAGTGTGCAGGACACTTGACAGATTGAGGATGTCAATGGAATCAATGGACTTCCTTGGACTATGGATCGAGTCATGGAGTGGACTGTATTGGTTGGGTATTTTTATTTATGCATATGTGACATATGATCGGGTATATTATGATGTTGTTTATGGATCTTTGACATTGTTTCATTGATGGATGCATGTTCACAATTGTTTTCTAATCAGACTCGCAGAAGGAGTAAAGGGGCCATGCACAACAACCAAATATTGAGGGAGAGGTTTGGCAACAACCCTGCCACAACCTACTATCACTCTTGTCATGGCTCGAATTGTAGGTTAACGATTACCTAGTTCGAGAGGTCCACGATGTTGTGAGGGTAGACAAAAACAGTTGCTCACGAAGATTCAAAGGGGCGCACAATAATGCATGGTCCTTATTCCTTAGAGGCCCTTAGTCTCTCACAAGGTATCCTGAATGGCTTATTGACCCAAAGGGTTGGAAAACTACCAAAACCAGTCAAAGGCGAGTGGCACCCTTGGAGCACATAATGCGTCTTGAAGGGCGCGTGATGTAATTAAAATTTGAATCAAAGGCGAGTGGCACCCTTGGAGCACATAGTGCATCTTGAAGGGCATGTTGTGGTATAAAATGAAACTTGAGTCAGTGAACCTAGGTGCCTAGAAAACAATAATTTTTTTTGACATTTTTCGGACTTAAAATAATTATTAAATGGGTAATAATTATTAATTATAAAATCTCCTTAAAAATTCTAAGCCTAGTTTAAAAATTTGAGCCTAAGTCTAACGTGGGCAAGAAGACTAGAATTTAATTATAAATTTAATAAATGGTGGGGGATGAAGAAACATCAAGTTAGAAATTGAAAGAGTAGAAAAATTATATCTAAAGATTTAATTATATAAATGTGTGCAAAAGAATACCAAATTGGAAACTAAGATAAGAAAGGAAATAAATGTAAAAAGAATGTGGAAGCATAGAAGGGTATCTAGTCTAGTCTAACGAAATAAATTTCCTAAATTAAACACAACTAACTTTTAGAAAGACGTCAGTCATTAAAAAGGAAATATAGGGAATAAAGGGACAACTAGGAGTGGTTTTAGGAGCGCTTTTAGGTTGGGCGAGGAAAATTGGCATTTAATTAAATTAAATGGTGAACTTATTGGTGCAACTAAGGGAATGGGTGACAAGTGTACGGGGGAGTAATTCCTAATTAATTAAAAAAAATGAATTAAATGTGAAAATGGCAAGTGGTCACTAAGAAAAAGTCTATAAAAGAAATCGTTGAGAGGAGGAATGGGGGATGACTAGTATGAGTAAAGTTATGTTGTCGAAATTTCTTGATTGATTTTACTTGTGAGAGTTGGGATACCTAGCTTGAGAAAGAGAGTGGTAGCTCTACCTTGTGAGGTGAGATGGGAGCTAGAGTATTATGGTTGTGGTTGTGCATGGCCCCTTTGCAGCTCGGGGGGCCAAGGGGTAAGAAGAGTACCCCTAGCATTGGTTGGGAGGTACCGGTGAAGTATCAACAATTAGTGAGTAGAGGAAGGAAGGAGTGACAATTGCTGAAGAACAGTCCTCAAGTATTCAACTTCCAGGTCACGGTAATTTATATTTGGTTTCTTTTGTTATTTATAATATAATTATTGGTACATTGAAGAAAYGACCGAAGGATGAATTTACTCTGCGCATTAATTTGTAAGGAATTGTTGATGGATATTAGAAATTTGCAAGTTAAATGATCACACATAGGTTGTATRCAGAATAAGGAACTGTCTGGTATGATAGATTTGGTGCTTGGTTGGCATTTTCAAATGTTGTCTTGAACTGTCAACTTGGCGACTTCTTCTTTGTTTSAATATTAGGTCTCAGTTACTATAGTCATGGTCATCCATGCCAACATCTAGCATGTGTATGGTCTTGAATTTAAATATGGAAAGGTGTTTAAGTCCTATTGTGTTGAAAAATAAAAAGTCGAATTAGTACATCGAATTCCTGCAATTTCTGGTATTGCTGCAACAAGTTATTAATATTAAATATTGGGAGATTGAAGAAAGAAACTTAGGAATCTAGACTAGCATTCAGTTTCTTTAATTTAGTGCTAATTTACACCTTTCCCAATAAACTTTACAGTTAGTTATGCACATTTCGTTGTTCTCTATCATATTTGATTATTGAATAATGATGATGGCAGCCACAAATTCGTCCTGTAGGTGAATTGTTACCTTTGTTGTTCCTCCCTTAAGACGTCTCTGCGAATTGGTTTCCCACAATGAATTTAACCCACAAATTTAACCATCAACATTTTTCCTAGAAGTGCCCATCGCTTTTACATTTTTCCCTCTGCCAATTTTTTTCAGAGTATTTATCATGAAGTTAACTTGAATCCTCGTTGTGGTTGGCAATTGTTTCACCCAATTTTAGAGTATCCTTGCATTTTTATTTATTGGTTTCCCTCTACGTTTTCCATGCCCTGTGTTTTATCTAAAATTCACCCAATGACCTCGTATCTTCCCTCAACAATATTTACGGTGATCCCTGGGTTTTTGCTTGGTTATATCTTAACATTTAACCTCTGCGTATCCTTATTACCTCTTTGATTTGGCTGGGATGTAAACTGCCCACATTGGAATGATATTAAACCTCTGCCAACTAAATTAAAAAAATAAAAATAAAAAAACTACGTGCGAGGAACCCACACAATTCTCTAACTAATTATATCTGTGTTTCTTTAGTAGGCAAGTGTCAATTTTATCGTGGAGGAACCCACGTGAATGTTACCTGTGCATCATTGCATTTTTTTCGTGGGGTCACTTGCCTGAGCAAATTCACTGGTGGTTCTCTAAGTTTGTGCAGGTGAATCCACCCCCTTCTCTCTTTGTGTTTTTGGCATGTGGAAGTGACTATGCGTTAGGAAGGGGAACGCTCTACGTTCACTCCCTTTTTCTCAGCAAATTTTCTTGGGATTAATATCCTTTTATTCCCTTCATTTTGGCGGAGAGCCTAAGCTCTTTGACCTCCTCCTTGCTCAACTTTTAGACAATAACTTCCACGATATTTACTTCACATGCCCAACGAAGTGTGGCTTCCAACTTCTCTGTGTTTATGAGCGTTTTGAAACTTTCCTTTTTCCTTGCGATTCTATGAGTATTTATAGAGGGATTCTGCCCTGGGTTTCGTAAGATTGCCTTGTGATCTTACCTAGGCATACCCCACATTTTTCTTAAGGAAATTACCTATGCCTTTCAGTTTAAACTGGAATGTATTTTCCCCAATGAATTACCTCTTCTTTTAATTGATTGTGGATTGCTAATTCCGTGATGGATGTCACCAAAGTTTTCTCTTTAAAATTTTGTCCTCATAACCTTGATATTGACTTACGAGATATTAACAAGCTGCCTTCTAAGCAGGCTTAGACAATAAAAAAGAATTCATAAAGGTATATTACACTTGCATAACCAATTCTTGTTTGTTAGTGATCAATTTTCCTGCAAACTTGATTGGGCACAATACCTTAGGTTGTCTTTTAAGATGCTAGAACCTAAGGTGATAAGGAGTTACAGTAGAATTAAACCTCCCTTAATTATTGTAATTTTCCTTATTTAAATGTATAAGGTGATAAAGAGTTTCAACATAAATAAATACCTCTACTAAATTAATTTAGACATGTTCCATGACAAAAAGAAATAGAACAAAAGGGGGAGAATCTATATGTGTCGAACTTAACTAGATTTACATGTTTATCTACTTAAATTTTATCATAGACCAATGTGTGCGCAATAATTAAAAGTATATTCAAATGGAAAAATGAAAGGAGAATGGTTGGACTATTGGATATGTAACAACTTATTAAGTTGAATTGGGTAATTAAGAATTTGTAATCTCTTTCACCTTTGAAATAATGTGACTGCCCTTGCGCGCCTTAAATTAAATTGATAATTACTCTCGCGCCTCTACGCATGTGTCGTATGATGGTATAGAAATAAGTTTACCCTTGCACGGTTATACCAAGTTGATTTATGATTGTTTAGTAGATGGATTTCGCTTGCACCATTAGAAAAGGTGGATGTATGTTTGATCAAGCTTTTATATTCTCTTGCGCCATGTAAAATGAAGTAGATTTCTCTTACTTCATTTGGGTTTTTTGTTGAGGTATGATTGAATGTTGTGATTATACTTTTTGCGCAAATGAAAATATGATGTAATGAATGATTGTTTATAAATTAGAATTCTTGCGCAAAATGAAATTTAAGGTGACAGATGATTTGTTTAATGTTGATTAATATTGCGTCATGAATTTATGTCGATATGTGACTGATTTAATAACTAGTTTTCTCTTGCGCCATTAATTAAGTTGACATGTGATTGTTCTATAGTTTGTTTACTCTCCCGTGCAACGGATATTTAAATGTTGATGTATTATTGATAAAGATGATGATTACCCGCGCACCATGATTAATTGATGATTAGGATTTAATGATTGATCTAGTTGATGTGGACTTGATTGTTAGTGGGATGTAGACACCTCCTTGTTCCTCAGAACAGTCGCCACCCCTAAGACTATAAATGGTCAAAATCAATTGGATCCTGGGCTTGAGCATTGGTTATGTGTCCTGGAGGTCCTAACCTTGCAGGGTAGGTTGGGTGAGTAGTCATTTTATACTCATTATCTAATTAATCATTGTTTGTAAATTGTTTTAAGATGATTATGATCTGCTAAGCGATGACACTATTTATGTTTATGTGTCGCTATCCGTTTGTTGACGTGTTAAATGCCTTGTTATTTATTTCAATTATTAGTAGTTGGTAATGATTATACTTATGATGTCGTTGATTTTTCATTGCTATGATTTATATTGTTGACGTTAATTTCCCAATGTAAAATAAATAAATAAATAAATTTCCTTTTATGCTTCCCTTTCCTAGGCGTAATGGAGGGGTCGTTACATATGGTATCAGAGCGGGTTCAACCATGTGACTGTGGTTCGTCATGCCTTCCACTGTATTAAACCCTTGATTAATAAATTATCGTTGATTAAAATTAAATTTTTCCATGCGATAATCGTGGTTAGAGGACGTGGTGGAGGTAGACAATGTGGTGCTAGGAGAAGAGGCGCGATGCCTCTGGTAGCATCCACACCAGAAGGGTCTAACCCCCAAGGAGAAGAACACGTCATTGGGCATGAGCAGTTTTGTTGTGGGGGATGCGGTTGGTCAGACAAGGTCCTTTCATAGGATGTCAAAGGCCTTGATTAACCGCCTAGATAGAGAAGAGGCCAGGGCGCCTGTACCCAATGAGGGTTCGCAATGTGCTCCAACTAGAAGTGGTAGCATTCATGGAGAACTCGAGAAGGTTAAGTTTCCTGAGTCCACGAGTGCCACAGATGGCTCAGCCGTCGAGGCGTGGTTGGAGAATAAGGCGATGTGCTTCGCGCTTCGTGATTACAACCTCCAACACGAAGGTCCGCATGGCGGTCTTTCAACTGAAGGGAAGCACTCTTCTATGGTGGAAGACACTCATACCTCAACTAAACATGGTCGTCAAAGTCGTGTTATGGGAACGGTTCGAGGAACAGTTTTGGGAGAAGTAATTTTCATAGGAATTCATTGAGCACCAGCTCGATGAGTTCAATGCCTTACGATAGAGTGGTCATATGGTGCCAGATTATGAGATCAGATTTATGGAGTTGCTTCAGTATGCCTTGCATCTGAACACAGAGAAGTTGGAGTTCAGAAAGTTCATGTTCAGCCTCAACTCCAGCTTTCGTGTGAAGGTGAGGGTCTAACTACCTCAGACGTTGCACGATGCAGTCCAGTAGGCCTCATAGCTGAGGAAAAATTGACCTGCGGGAGTCTGGACAAGACTCCTACAAGACCGTTTGGACTGACGACATCAGGTGTCCAACAACATCAGATGCTA
>JASDQU010682828.1:47052-57852 GCA_032191745.1 Picea mariana
TAGAATTCTTACACGAAATGAAATTTAAGGTGACGAATGGTTGCATTTAATGTTGATTAATTTTGCGTCATGAATTTATATCGATATGTGACTGATTTAGTAACTAGTTTTCTCTTGTGCCATTAATTAAGTTGACATGTGATTGTTCTATAGTTTGTTTACTATCCCGCACAACAAATATTTAAATGTTGATATATGATTGATAAAGATGATGATTACCCTCGCACCATGATTAATTGATGATTATGATTGAATGATTGATCTAGCTGATGTGGACTTGATTGTTAGTGGGATGTAGAAACCTCCTTGTTCCTCAGAAAAATGGCCATCCCTGAGACCTTAATTGGTCAAAATCAATTGGTTATTGGGCTTGAGCATTGCTTATGTGTCCTAGATGTCCTAACCTTGCAGGGTAGGTTGGGAGGGTAGTCATTTTATACTCATTATCTGATTAATCATTGTTTGTAAATTGTTTCGAGATGATTATGATGTTGATTTTTTAATAAATAAGGTTAAGCATGAAGAACATTCCATTTTTAGCATTTAACCATAACCATAAATGTTGCAACAACCAAGATCACGAGAAGAAGCACCATGCACAAGAACACAAGAAGTATCTTAGGAAACCCTTCTCAACAAGGGAAGAAAACCCAGCCAAATCCTTTGCTATATTCTTCAAGAGAAATACCTTCACCACCAAGATAAAATCTAGCACACAAGAGGGTGCTCAAACCCTAGAAAGTTCTTAAACACTAGCACCCAAGAGAGGTGCGCATTTTTTCCAAGGAGGTGTACTTGCTGAAATTTCCAAACTCACATGAAAGATGTGGTTCCTCAATGGGGAATTTACCTTTACTTATACTAACCTGAACCTGTCAACATAAGTGTCTATTAGCACAACAGGACCAACCTCACTAGCTTATAATATAATTAATATTAACCAGATTAATTATCTTTTACATTAATTAACAATTACATTAAGGTGGGGCCGACCTGTATCCTTTACATTACAATTAGGGTTACAGGTAGGTCTGGCTCTTGTACAATATAGAAAAGGATCTAATACACCCACTAGTGCTCATCCACTAGGGGCACATCCATAGGGATTTCCATATCTCTGGCTCACTACATTACACATAAGAACCAGATCTTCACACGTTAACCTGTGCTCGTCCACATGCACATCCACTCTATAGATCTTCTTTCCCACTGCCTCACACAGGAGAATCATATGGAGTTTCTCGCCGAACTCTGCTGCTCCGAGGAGGCAAATACATCATCTTCATTTCTGTTCACATGACGATGCACTCAACACTTTGGGATTTCACACGTTCACCTTGTGCTCATCCATAGGCATGTCTAACTCAATAGATCTCCTTTCCCATTGGATAATCATCTGGAGTCCTTCTCAACTCGCTAAATGGAGGAGGTCATCTCTACGTTCCAACTCTGTCTCAGGTAGGAACCACATACCCTTCTTAAGGGCTTTCTCTCAGGTTTGTAAGCTGGAGAAAGACTCACATAACTGCAATGATCCACATCTCACAGGTTTGTAAGCTAGAGAATGTCTCACATAACTGCAATCATCAACATATGATGTGCTAAGCAGCAACACTATTTATGTTTATGTGTCGCTATCCTTTTGTTGACACATTGAATGCGTCGTTATTGATTTAAATGGTTCATAATTGGTAACACCTAAACTACGGAGGGGTCGTTACATTGACTCGGATCCTCCCTTGTCTTTGACCCATGGCGTCATAATTTTCCCACAACTCAAATGAAAACTCACTCATAATGATATGATTTAATTAATTGGTGGCATTAATTTAATCAATCAACCCATCATACCATTTTACTGTACAACACATTAATGCTCAATGGCTCTCTCGATCTTAGCAGCTTTATTCACTTGGTTTCATTTCATGAKCTATGATTTAATTAATGCTCATGACTGAAAAAAGCGGTTTCCTTACCTCCAATGGATTTCTCAATGGCGGCTCACTCACGGTTTTTMTTTTGACCCTCCACATTCCACCACATAATTTTACTTTAATGAAGAGTTTTGACTTTTACTCGTAGTTATAAGTGAGCTGGCTCATGCGAGACAAAGAATGGGTTGGTCCCTTTCATAATTCATATACCACATTACTTTTAATATGTGCACCCCATGATGTGTACCATGTGTCTCCTTTGATTTTTCTTTTTCACCATTACTTGGGATATTATATAATATACCTTTTTAAAAATAGCGCCCCTCCTCTTATGAACTTTTACTCAAATGAAAATAACTCTTGCCATAACATAAGACGTGGTATTAGATAACGGGGGTGACATTTTATAATATAAAATAATTTTTCTTTTTAATTGCTTAGAATATAACCTTTTATTTGTCCCTTTAGTTTGGTTTGCCAAATCCAGGATTGAAAATTTTCGACACATGGTTTTTGTTCAGGATGCAATTTTCTTATCTTTTGTTATTGATTTTATCTTTGCATGTTGTCGGATGACCTTATTTTTCCACACTTTCCATAACTATGTTTACGATACCTTTCATGAGTTGAATTTTGTTTATAAAATGTTTTTTTCCAAAATTTGCATGTGGCATGTCAATTATGCATGAAAATGGTCAATTTGAGTCCCTCTTGTATTTTTAGCCTTAGGATACTTCTTTGCATTGGGATTCATGAAGTGTCTCAAAAAATGTGAGATGATGAAATTTTGTGAGACTGTCATGTTGAGAACTAAAACTGATAAATGCATCATGGCCAAGAGATGCCTGCAGGCTCTATAAGACAATGATCGTTTGGGTAATGACATAGGTGTGCACAAAAAAAGGCAAACAAACCTTACAATGTGTAATCACCACTACAATAGAAAGAAGGCTCTATGAAACCATGTGTGTTAATAAGTTCACCTCAAATCCCCCAATACTCTCTAAGATGAATGGAAGTGAGAATGAAGTCTAGAAACACTGATCATGGCCAACTAACAAGTCTAAGAGTCCATAATACACAATCTTCCAAAACACGACCTACAAAGCTTTGACTTGCATCCTTGGGCTTACAATGGTGTAGCCAAATAAAAAATGTAGGGACCTCCTGGAGAGGTAACAAGAGAGAGAGAGAGAGAGAGAGAGAGAGAGAGCAGGGGGTTGGGAGAGGGAGGAGTGTAGAGAGAAGATAGAGAGAGTGAGTGGGGTAAAGAGAGAGGAGGGGAGAGAGAGGGGAAGAGGGGAAGATGAGGAAGAGAGAGAAAGAGGAAGATGGAGAGTCGGGGGTTGAGAGAGTGACTGAGAGATAGGGAGAGAGACGTCGAAGAGAGAGAGTTATTTTATGTTAACAGGAATGTGCACACGTTCATGTTCCTAATAATGTGCATGTGGTGCTTTAGGAACACTCACATGCTTTAGGAATGTGTGCGTATTCCTAGAGTTCCTACGTGTTATTTTCATTTCAGATTTTTTCGGGCGAGAGTGACAACTATAGCATATGTGTTTGTTGAGTTGGTTTCCTTGGATTTAGGTTCGGGGTGACAAGCTAGTGGTTTGGTTTGCAAATACATAAAAACGTCCATTTTTATGAATATCTCTCTATATCTTTGTTTTTGACATTATTTTTCTATAGGATACACACATCCGTTGTTGATCATGAAACTCTAGACACAGATAGAGTCGACTATGCATATTCCGAATATATTATTTTTTTAAATTAATTTTGTTTACTATTTTTAATCTATTTTTGTCTTGACTTATATAAAAGTCCTAAAATATATACCTTTTTTATTTATGTTATAACTTTTTGTCAGCTTAACCATTTTTAAAATAAGTTATACGTCGCAATAGAAGATAGTGATATCTACAAAAAAAAATGAAAATGTTAAGATCCTCCTAGCCTGCACTAATAGAAGGCCTTGTAATTTCAAGGATATATTGACTTTCATAATTTCAATAAATATATAAATTTAATATTATAAATTTTTAAAAATACATCGCACTAGAACAATAGGTTCTCTACAATTATACAAATTTTTGGTACAAAATTCCATCGTTAAGGTACACAATACTAATGGACACAATTACCTTGTATTTTGCTAGAAAATTAACATACCACTATTAGAAAAAATCAATTTTTTCGCATAGTTATTCATAAGTTATATAAAAATTGTATATTTGGAAAATTAATTCAATTTCTTACATTTCAACCTTTTACACCATATTCAAATTCATTGTAAAAGTACCTTGAATAATCCCTCCAAGTTAATAGATTGTTGTTTTTCGATGTTTGCATTGCCACTAACTCGTCATGAGAGACCATCATTAACTTGCACTCATCCATAGCTAAGAAGTTTCATAATCCCTTGTCCTCTCTCCACATTTAACACCATTATCCCACAACGAACCCAAAAGGGGAGGAATAATGAAACAAAGCATGTGAAGTAAGAACTGAGAGCATGTAAGCACACAGAACCAGTCTCATTAGCTTGAATTTTATATGTTTGAAGCACTAGATATGCTTATATGACATGTGAAGGGCGACAATTCCAATGGTACTTGTCACATGACAATGAATCTGAGCTATACGTGTTGATGAGCTAGATATTACTTAAAGGATCATTTGAAAGGTTAATGCACCATTAACCATAATTTCCCCCTCCTTTATGTTTGAATCTACTTTTTCCCACCTATCCAACCTATCCACTTCATAATTTTGCTCTCAAAAGATATGGTAATAATGTGTATTAGATAAAGGGTCTTCCAATTATACACTTCTATTGAGGATTAAGAAAATTTTCTCCAAACAAAGTTTTTTTAATCATATAATTGATGATCATCTTGAAATTTCCGACCACCTTGATCGAAGGTATCCTTTATCTATAATAATAATAATAATCCATTTTTATGGTCATGATCCAGCCAAACACTTAATTGGTGTACGAGATCCCTTGTTTATGGAACAAAAAACCCCTTACTACATAGCATGTAACTCAACCTTATTATTTGAAACTAAACTTGCTCCCTAAACAAAACAAATTTCAATTGTCCCCTTCAATATCAATGATAATCCCAACACTTACCACCCCAAAATTCCTTTTTTAGAACCGCTATCAACAATAATCAATTTTTATTTTTTTAAAGCATCCTTTTGCTAATTCCAAATTCCATGCCTTAGCATGCATAGCTTTTGCGATTTCCGGGCTCCTCTTTATTTTATGCAATTGTTTCCATTAATCTCTCCATTATCTACTAAGAGTGACTCACTCGCTCTCCAAAATTCTTGGTGGTAATTTTAATAAGTCAATGATTAGCTACGGAGTTGACATTAAATGCGTAATAAAAAAATAATGAATATAAGATCAGGCCTCAAACCAATATAATAAAGAAATTAATGAAACATTTAGTAATTCATCATCAAWTAAATTAATGAAACATCTAGTAATTCATCATCAAACATTATTATTATTAGGTGTTTTTTCACTGTTTTTAAGTTTTTAGCTGTTTTAAGTTTTGTTGTCCATGGAGCACTCAGATTATATAATCTTGACTAATCAAATTTATATAATCTTGACTAATCAAATTTGTAGATCCAACATTTTGTCATCACAATTTCAACAAAATTTAACAAAAAAAAATTCAACAAGAATATGGAACTTAAGTCTACCTCATAATGATTTAATTAAAAACTTGAAGCTTAATTTAATGCATAATGATTTAAATAAAATATTTTCAACTAATTAAATTTGTAGGACATTATTTCATAACGATCACAAGTTGTCATTAATTAATTAGTTTAAATGTTTTATTTTTTTATTTTGTTTATGTTCTAATCAATTTTACTTGAAATTTGATAAAAAAAAATGTTAAAATTGTTATTAAAATTGTAAAATTCAAATATTCTTGAAAATTAAAAAAACATTGAATCTATTTATACATTCAAAATACAATTTAAATATAAAAAAATTACAATTTCAACAAAAATCATTATTTATATAACCGAATTTCAATATTAATTATGCTGAAAAAAAACTAAAAACTAAAACTTTAAACTACACTTAATAAACCAACAAACCATTCCACTGTGTTCTTCATAAGCACCCATCCACATTAATGATCATATTTCTATTCTAAGACTTTTGCAACCATAGTTTTGATCAAAAAGTTCTTTCGGATTCATTGCATAGGTTTTTGATATTCGACGTTTCAGACCAAACCAGTGTGGTCCATCATCAGGAAAAATATTATGAGATATGAAGGAAAAAATATATAACAAGTGTAAATAAATACTTGAAAAGTTGTTATGAAGAGCCGACTTATGAAATCAAGAATTATAAAACTTAAGAAAATTATTTGTTTGTTTATTAATTATTTATTTATTTGTTTATTAATTATTTATTAAGAGCTGACTTATTAAAATGAAAAAAATAAAACCTAGAAAAATTATAAATTATTCATATTGGTTAGTGTTGGGATCCAATTTTGACTAATTTTCCATCCATCATCTCTATTTAGATTGTTTGGTTGTTTTTCAATTTCGATTGCTTCTCTGAATTTCCTATTGTGATGGTGATCTATCTTGGCAAGAATTTTGGCATCTTCAATACAAATGTGATGTTTAGTTTTGTCTAAATGTTCTACGAGAGATGAGGGATGAGTGCGATTGTGTTTGATGCCAGCGACATGTTCTTGAATCCTAATTCTAAAGGAACGGCTTGTTTCTCCTATGTATTTTTTACCACACGAGCACGGGATCATATAGACACCTTTTTGCTCGATGGGATCAACATAGTCTTTGACCGACCTAAGGGAATTCCTAATAGTGTTTAAGGGTTTTAAAGTTGCCCCAATGCTTTTCTTCTTTAAAATCCTAGCAAGCTTGTCTGTTGTCCCTTGTATGTGGGGTAAGAAAACCTTGGACACATCATTATTTGTTTGTTCTTTATTTCTAGGTGTTTTAGTGGAATTTTGAAAAGCTTTCATCCCCTGATGTTTTTTATAGCCATTATCTTTAAAAACATTGAGGAGGTGATTTTTCTCTTCCTCAAGGTGTTCATCATCAGAAATTCTGAAGGCTCTAGTGGCTAAGGTGTTGAGAACACCTAGTTTTTGGGAGGGGTGATGATGGGAATTGGCATGAAGGTATTGCTCGGTGTGAGTTTTCTTCCTATAAACTTGGTGGGATAAGGATCCATTAGGTCTTTTTGTGACCCTGACATCTAGAAAAGGAAGACTACCATTATTTTCAAGCTCCATAGTGAATTTGATGTGATCGGATTGTTTATTTTTTTTTTGTAAGTAAGAGGAGTAATTATATTAAGATCCTTCAAAATCTGAAGTAAAGTGGAAAAATACATAGCTGACCAGGMTGCAGTTACTGGACTACCCCAGCCATGGGGAAACCAGTCCAGCCAGCCTATCCAGATCACTAATTAAACAGTCATAATTTAAAAGAGTATTACTAYTGTTTTTCACCCAAGACCTGGAAATTCTATAGACTAAACATACTAAAAGATTAGACACCTSGCTGGTAGCCGGACCACGTGGCACGAAGGTCTCCTGGCCAGGGTTCTTCCTCAATGTACGTCGGCCCATCGTCTCACTGCTTGCCACCGTCGTCATTGCACTCAGCTCCCTTGGTGTCTTCCCCGTGCGCGTCCTTCTTCCTTTCTTCTCCTGCTGGACACGACACTTCGCACTGATCTGCATCCTTAGCCKCTTGGGAGTCCTTCATTGAACTGGTTTCATCASACTCGGAGAGCAAAGCCTCGTGCAGGGACGAGATGATTCTGAGAAAGCTCACCACCTTGGCGTCCGTGGCCTGGAGTCGATGGTTTAAGTCCGTTACCTCTTGCCTTAGCTCGAAAACCATGTCATGCAGTGCAGATAGGCTTTCCTTGACGCACGCTCGATCGAAAGATTCAGATAAACTTGGAGCTTCCCTCTTGGACTCACCACGAAGAGGGAGGTCGCTGCCTCTGTCACCCAAAGGGTCATGAAAGGGCGTGGGGTTAGAGGAATACGCTAAGGGGTCCAGGGAGAGCCGCAGAGTTGAAATTGGCATGCTCAGAATGACAGCCATGGAATTGAATTGCAAAACTCGCAAGGAGACAGGAGGAGACTTGGTTTGCTGGCACGAGGAGGACTCAGTGGAGGTCGAGTCAGGAGGTGTGACCGAGGGCCGTTGAGGCTTCTAGGGAGTGCCTCTCCTTGGTCTGCCTCTGGGGCGAGTCATTGAGCGCTCAATGCAGCTGGCTAGGGGAATTAAGAGCAGGCGATGGAGGAGAATAGCAGGGGCCACTTCATGCCAATGGAGGAGAACAGAGAAGAGCTTGTGCTGCTCAGGGAGGAACTCTGCAACCACCATAACGAAATGCGCTCCAAGCATAGTGAACCAGTTTAAACGAATTCACAGCAGGGGGGAGAGGACTGTCGCATAAATGCGCCCTCGCTTCAGCTTTATGAACATTTATGCGTCGGGTAGGGTGGTGGGTTGTAGCACGTGCCCATCACGTGGCGGTGTGCCACGATGCCCTGTACCTTCGCCCATTTCCTGCCGCATGGACCGCAATACCACCCCATCCGGGGGTGATTCGAATAAACCTGCCTTGCAGATGCACTGTTGGAGAGTAGGATGCTCCGGTTCCGAAGCAGAAATGAATAAGAGATCAGAACCAGTCCAAGTGGTGCCTAGATTGGTCAGCTCGTCTGCAACTTGATTTGCCTGCCTTCGAACATGGGTCAGGATGATTGTCTGTGTTGGTTTCATGAGGTTGGTAAGCATTTGTAAGCCATGTGAGAGCCTCCAACTGGGCGTGATTTTGTCCAGGTTTTCTCCATTTAGAATTCTTCGTAGCATATTGATGATGATCTGTGAATCTCCTTCAACCACTAAATTATTGAATCCGTGTTCACTTGCTAGTTGCAGCCCCCAGATCAATCCCCAGAGCTCTGCTACGTTGTTTTTTGAGTGCCCCAGGTATCCTGTGGCGATTAAAAGGATGTGCCCGAGGTGGTCACGAAAGACTGCTCCATATCCCGCTGCTCCTGGATTGCCTTTAGAGGCACCATCAAAATTAAGTTTTATGAAAGGGATTGAAGGGGGGGACCAAGAAGAGGGGCTCAAGGTGTGGAAGGAGGGAGAAGAGATGGTTAGAGGAGGGCAATAAGGAAGAGGCTGCCAGTGTTGGAGGATTAAAATTTCAGAAGGAATGCTGCCCCCCGTATCATCGGTCCAGTGTCACAGAGAAATGGTTTCCAAAATGTGGTTGCGACATTGATGCCAGCAATGTTGCCAAGGTTGCGAGAGGTTTCGAAAGACCCTTATGTTCCGCTCTTTCCATATTTGCCAAAGGATGAAGCCTGGAAGAAGTTGCCAGATCCGATTAAGGAGGGGGAAGTGGAACGCTTGATCTCTCCATTCTACAATGGTATCAATAACACTCTCTCTTTGTCGATCTGACTTGCGCATGATGATGGCCTCTTGATCCCACAGTTGCGCTGTGTAGGAACAAGAGTTCAGGAGATGATTCATGGTTTCTTTTGCACTTTCACACAAGAGGAAGATGGAAGGTCCTACAAAATTTCTCTTCGAAAGGTTGTCCCAAGTCAGAATGTTGGAGTGGGAGACTAGCCATAGGAAGATAGTGACTTTTGGCCAATGCTGAAGACTCCAGATTTTGCGCCAGAGTCCGTTAGTAGGAGGAGGATCTACCTGGGTTATGAGTTGGTAGGCCTCCTGCGTGCTGTAGGTTCCTTTTGGGCGGTGGCTCCAGCGAAGAATATCCTCTCCTTCTAGCTTGGGTATTTTCCGCTTGGACATCTCCTCGTGCCAGGGTGCCATATCCACCTGTGCGTCCAGATTTATGTGTTCTTTGTCCAGTTGCCATTTGCACCACTTGTCCCCAGGAGAGTTGTCCTGCCAGTAGTCAGCCACTCTTGTCAGGCCTGCCAGAGTAGCTTGTGGGAATATATCTTCCGCCCAGCTGGTTTTGGCTATAATTGTCCATTGTTGCCAGGAGTCCTGCCAGAAGAGAGTCGTTTCCCCATTCCGAATTTCCCAAAAAGCATTTCGGATGACCAATTGTTTGTTCTGCTTGGCCGCTGTCCAAATCAAGGATCCAGGTCCGTCCCCGTCCCACCGAATCAAATTTTTTTCAGCTACGTGTGGCGTGTATTTTTTCCTCCAGAATCTGGCCCATAGGTCCTGGGGTTGCTTGAGCCATCGCCACCAAAGTTTGGCTGTGAGAACTTTGTTCATAATGAGGGGGTCACGCAATCCTAAGCCTCCTTGATTTTTGGGTCTGCAAAGTTTATCCCAACTGACCAATGCTATCTTCTTCCTAGAGTTGAAGCCTTGCCAAAGAAATTTTCTTTGAAGATTTCTAATAGATGAGAGAACATGTCTTGGAGCAGCCATCGCCAAGAAGGAGTATAGCGGTAGGGCCTGAAGGAAGCTCCGGAGGAGAACCAGGCGGCTGGGTAGATTTAGAACTCTGAGGGTCCAAGAAGAGAGCCTTTTGGTTAAAGAGGAGAGAAGATGCTCCCACGAGGAATTGCGAAGAGCATTGTCTATCAGAGGAATGCCAAGGTATTTGGACGGAAGGGAGCTTCTGCTGAAACCTAGGATTTCAGTAATGTGGAGCTGAATCAGAGGAGGCGTGTTGAAGAAGAAGATTTGGGACTTTTCCTTGTTGCATTCCATCCCTGAAGCATCTGCGACGGCCTGGAGAATGTCAAGAAGAGCTTTAGCTTCGTGAACGGTGGGGGTGCCCATTAGGAGCGAATCATCCACGAATTGACTGTGC
>JASDQU010682829.1:0-29242 GCA_032191745.1 Picea mariana
GCAATGGTCGTAAATTTCACATCAAAAAATTGGATGAATGCAGAAAAACTTCTGATAGTGGGATAACTGCAGTATTCCAGGTTACTAATGTTTCCTCTAGGAGTGACAAAAAACCCCCAGAATCTAAAAATAGATACTATGGATATTTAAACGATATACTTGAGTGTGACTTTAATTCCTTCAAATTAGTTATGTTTGAAGTCAAATGGTATAGGTTACGAATGCATGAACATGATGAGGAAATAATTGTTATTCAACATGCCAACGGATTTCCAATGATTAAAACAACTATGTTCGAAAGAGGACACGATTGCTATGTTTTTCCAAGACAATGTGAACAGGTCTTTTACTCAAATGTTCCAGGTGAAATGGATTGGTAATTTTTTGTTAGATATGATCCAAGAGGAAGGCCAATTAAGTATACTCATTTATAGGAAGAAGATGATATTGAAGATCAAGAAGATGATTTGACAGAATATCAGACAGAGCCAGAAGATCATGGAGGCTCGACAGATGAAGAAGACGAAGAAGATCATGATCTAGGCGTAGGAGACAATATTATAATTTATGATGATGATGTTGATGAAAATATGCTCTAAAATGACATTTATGATGATGATGATATCATCAATCCTTTCAACATAATTTCATAACCAGATGATGATACAGATGTCGTGTTTGATGAAGAAGATCAAGATAGAGAATAAGGATGATTACACAGATGTTGAGGTTGGATTAGGGACACGACTATATAATATTTTAATTTGTATGAATTATTCTCTTAAAATAATTTACTTTTAATTTCATGGGTTAATTACATGTTTTTAAGTTTTATGCGATGTTTTTATATCCTAGGTTACATGTTGTTTAATTATTATTTGAAACTTGAAAATGGTTGTCAATATAGTAAAGTACGTGGTAGACTAAAAACATTACTTAGAAACACACAATTTCATGTACCTTCATTAATTTTTGTTCTTGTAGTTTCTATGCATGAATCTTAATAGGACGTTGCTTTCGATTATTTTATATTTTATAGATTGGGTTTTGGGGATCAATTGAGAGTGATGTGAGGGGGAGGGGAGGGGCCATGTGAGATTCCACCTTCACATGGTTAGCCTTGTTCAGTAGAAGATAAATTATTCTTGAAACCAAGATAATCTCTTTCATTTTTATACCATCATGATCGTATAAGATTTCATCAATATTGTTACCTATTTGAATCTTCTTAGAATTGAGATTCGTTACATAGTCGTTGAAAAAAGACAAAAGACTTATGTAGTGGATATTAATTTGGTATTTGTGTGGGAAATTTTATTCCATTAGTATTTTTTGTACAAAAATAACAAGGAACGGGGAACAATGAATGAGGAACAAAAATTGCACAAGGACTAGACACCGGCAATAGGGACCTACAAATGGGGCCAACAATGAAATTTTTTCAAACAGTTTCTGTATGCACTGAAATTTTCCATGGATATACTATTGGCATGCCTTAACGATATGGGATATTTTATGGACTCAAATTTGAGTGACACACCCACTTTCTTCCATCATCAATTCATCATGTAAATCATAAACCTTAATTTTCTTTTAGAGTACTCAATTTGGTTGACGCAAGTTTTAGGATTTCGTCGGTTTTTTTTCATTTTTATTTCAGGTTCTACATAATGTATATACAATGTATCTGCATCATAGTTGTGATGAAAAATCCCTCTATTTCGTTGATTTCTTAATCAACACCATCAAGATACTAGAGGCGAGCAATAGTGACATGTGAATGGGGCCAAAGTTGAAATGTTTTCAAACTGTATCTATATGCATTGAAATTTGACCTGGATAGACTAATTGCATGCCTTAATGATATGAAAGGGTTTCTGGACTCAAATTTCACTGATACATCCACTTTCTTCCATCATCAATTCATCATGGAAACCATAAACCCTATTTTTCATATGTTCTAGTAGATATGTTAATGATTCCAAGTTTCATATTTGTATTTGACTGAAGGTCCAGCTAGCTTGCAAAGTATAA
Source organism: Picea mariana (assembly GCA_032191745.1). NCBI lineage: Eukaryota > Viridiplantae > Streptophyta > Pinopsida > Pinales > Pinaceae > Picea > Picea mariana. Next base: position 2,035 of record JASDQU010682829.1, read on the forward strand.
AATTGAGATTTCAAGTTGATAAACCAAATATGAAATGAATCCAAGCATCATTTGATATCATCACAAGAGAGAGGAATGTAAATAATCTTGCAACAAATTTGTTATACTATCGACGAAAAAAATTTGTCGATAGTATAGCTAATTCGTCGCAAGAATATTGTGTCTAATTTGAATGGAGTTACATGGTTTTCAAGGAGTGTATGGCTTATATTATGGTGCAATTTAGTGTAGTCTATAAGAACAATCTCTATGCCAAACCTCAAAATGGATAGTACCATATCTTGTTCATAAGACAAATATTCTTGGTATGTTTCCTTTGTGGATATGGTGGCTCAAGCCCTCAGTACACATGATTCCAAACAATGAAATGTAACAATTTTACTATTGAATGATAGTGTTATGTCACCCAAGGTTAAGGAAATAACTTAAGGTTCTTAGGTCCTATTTGAATCTTCTTAGAATTGAGATCTGTTACATAGTCCCTGAAAAAAGACAAAAGACTTATGTAGCAGATATTAATTTGGTCAAGGAACGAGGAACGAGGAATAGGGAATGATGAAAAAGGAATGAAAACTGCACGATGACTAGACACCGACAATAATGACCTGCGAATGGGGCCAACATTGAATTTTTTTCAAACAATTTCTGTATGCACTGAAATTTGTCATGGATAGACTATTGGCATGCCTTAACGATATGGGAGGGTTTCTGGACTCAAATTTGAGTGACACACCCACTTTATTCCATCATCAATTCATCATGTAAACCATAAACCCTAATTTTCTTTCAGAGTACCCACTTGGTTGACGCAAGTTTTAGGCTTTCGTCAGTCTTTCTTCATTTTGCTTTCAGGTTATACATTAATGTATATACAATGTATCTATGTCATAGTTGTGATGAAAAATCCCTCTATTTCGTTGATTGCTTAATCAACACCATAAAAATACTAAAGGCGGGAAACGGTGACATGTGAATGGGGGCAACGTTGAAATTTTTTCAAATTGTATCTGTATGCATTGAAATTTGACATGGATAGGATATTTGCATGCCTTAATGATATGGGATGGTTTCTAGACTCAAGTTTCACTCACAGACCCACTTTATTCCATCATCATATCATCATGGAAACCATCCATAGGCATAAAGACACATAAATTATTTTGATAGTATGTATGTCCATCCCTGTCCTACTAGTCAACTTAGGGTTTCCTACTAACTATGACGGTAACATTAATTCCCTATGGTGAAAATGAGCACATAAATTATTTTAACAGTATGTATGTCCATCCCTATCCTACTAGTCAAATTAGGGTTTCCTACTAACTATGATTGTAACATTAATTCTTGGCCCAAGGAAATTTTGATCCAAAGGATTTGTAAAAAAATTGCAATAAAACCATGTTATTGTCTAGTGATTTTTTCTCTTCTAGGATAGTAAGGAAGAATTCATATACAAATTTTCCATTTGCAAGCCTCAGATAATCCACCGAAACATTTTTTTTGGATGAGGTAGTTAAGGGTTTCAATAACCATCACATAAAAGGTTAGTGCAAAAGGGAATCCTCCACGACTAGAGTGGAAAGTAGTCTCATGTGAGAAATTGATCATCAACCATCTCTTTGAGGGTAGTCATTAATTAAACAAACATTATAAGCCTTTGATCACATACCCATTATTCCTTTTGCATCGACTTTCTTGGGACTACATCAACACAAGTTTGCATATACAACTTTCTTTCCTTTTCCTTTATTATAATTCCTTGAGATTGAAAAACCAGTTTGTAATGATTAACAAACTCCTTTTCAATATTCCCCTGGTCAATAATTCTATTGTTTTTTTTATTTTGAGGGCCTTAATATGCTTCACAAATTCTTTGGAAGTCAGATCTTTGAAAAATATCATAGTAGGATTCTCACATGTCTTAAGCCAATGGAACCCAACTTTTATTCCCCCCCCCCCTACTTTATATGTCTCATCAACCTTTAGTATTTGTCATTGTTTGGTCAGTTGTTATTCACTAAGGGGATAAGATGAGGCATTCTTGAAATTTCCTCAGGCTCTTCCAATATTGCCTTGTATTTTATTCTTGTAAATGTTGTCAACTATCTACCATAACATCTAAGAAAGGAAACAATTTTTCTAATGGAATATTCCCACCAAATTAGAATTTAACCTTTGTCCCCTCGGGTCCTTGGACTTAGCTTCCATATTTTGGAGTGGATAACTTCCCCCACTCCCCTATTGAACAATGGGTTAACTTCCATATTTATAGGACCATGCAAATAATTCTTTGTATTCTTAAATATGTTAATTTCTTGGCTAACAATTCTATCCTCCACTCAATTCCCATTATGATGTGTTGAGGTTCATTCTTCATTTCTACATTAATTTTTTGAGTGGATATACGTTCCATGTATTTAAGAACATCTTAGTTAGTATGGTCATGGGATACCTTCATTGAATTTTACATTTACCAGTGGTAACATTGGTCAAGTGTGATGGGTAATTTTCCTTCTCATCATTCATTTGAGTGGATTCTTCCCTTTAGGTTTAATTATTAGTTTTGATTCTATATTATAGCAACAAAAAAATTAGATTATCCATCTTCCGATGGTACAATGATCCACTATCAAATGATTTATTTCCTCTAAGAAATCCTCTAGTTATACTACCCTTTCCCTTTGCATTCATATAGTCCATCTCGCCTGCTTCTAGAGGATTCACTAGAAATAGCCAACTCCCCATTCACTATTGCAACTTATTAAATCAATAATTATTCAATATTCTCCTTTTTTAATTGCAATTGTGTTGGCTCACTAATCATCAATGACTATTTCTCCTTCTAGGTGTGACCTTCCTAGTAAGGCATCACATGTTCTTAATTTGCCATGTGTTTTAATTGCTATGAAATCTATCATAAATACCTTTCCATATATGTGTACTCACATTGTTAATATTCCAAAGGGTCTATTCTAATATGATATATCATCCTTAATCAAAACTATTGTGGTCACAATTTTGGTTTCTCTAATTGTTTTTGTCTCCATCATAATGATTATTCTATAATCACCATCTAATATTATTAAATTGGGTAGAGTGAGATCTTCTATTTTCATATGGAATTGAAATCATTAATAGTCAAATTGATAATGTTGTAGTGATCCTTGGAATCTATTGAATGAATTCAATATGAAATTTTCATTGATCACCTTGTTGAAGCGATTGATGGATTTTATTGTCAACCAACAACTCTAGTGGCCTCAATTTTGATTTATCTAACTTTCCCCATGTATCCTTCATCATATTGTTTACTATGGAACCATAATCCAATAACATATTGGTTAGAGAGATATCTCCTATTTCCATATGTGTTTTTGAGCTCCATCCTTATCTAATATGATAATGTTTGTAACCTATACTCCTTGTTTCATCGTATCAATAATTTTTTGGTATTGATGTCATTAATAGTCTAATTGATTGTCATGATAACCCTTTGAATATGTAGAATTAATTCTTCCCAAGTTTCTCATTGATCACCTTGTTGAAGACCTAGTTATAGATTTTAGCATCTATCAACTCATTGTTCAATTATGTGTAGGTCAACATGAATTCTAGGGTTTTCTTATTTGTATCATACCTTCCATGTTCTATGGAAATCAACACAAATTTTCTCTCTCTTTTGCTAGTTTGAACATTCTTTGCATTTGGTTCCTCATTTATCTAGTGTGTGTTGGTTGACATAGATTCTTTTGTCTTTGTGTCAACAAACACATTCTACTTAATTGTTTTATTAATACAATGAATTTACAATTCTCTACTAATGATTCTCCTGTTATTTTGGTGTCACTAGACACATCTTCCTTTTCACCTATGTCAATTGACATAGCCATGACCTTTGTATTCTAGAGATTGTAGGGCCATGTTATGGTAGGCTTTGATGTTGTTTCAGTGCTCTTCATGTCGAGATGTTGTATTAGGGGTTATGGTAGTTAATCTCATTAGGATTTACAAGTCAGATAAAGGTTACATTGGCTTAGAATTGTGTTTTATAGGGATTAGGTGTTAATGTTTATAGGGGTTAGGTATGGCGAGAATTAAGGGTTAGGTGTTGGGGATGATAAGGGTTATAGTGTTATGGAGTAAATTGGTTATATGGTTTGAGTATTAGAGGGATTAATGTTTGTGAGATATAGGTATTAGGTGCTTAGGGTTAATAAGTTAGGCTTTAGCTATTTGGGGTTTATAAGTTAGAAATTATAGAGGTTAGTGATTAGGGTTAACATAGGTTATATACTAGTACTAATAATGGATAGATGTAATAGTTAATGTACATGTTTGGGTTATAAGGGTTAAATATTAGGGTTAAATTTTTAAGGGTTTAGGGGTTTGGGATTCTAAAAATTGTAGTGGTTATGAGTCAAATGTGTTTGGGGAAATAAATTATAGTGATTATAAGGGTTAATGGACATAGGTTCTTAGGGGTTAGATGGTTACTCGATAATAGTGGTTGTACGTAATAGTATTAAAAATTATAGTTACATGGGTTACAGATTATAAGGGATATGGGTTAAACATTAGGGATGAAAAGGGTTAAGGGTTATAGAGGTTATGGGTTTAGGGTTCCATACATTAGTGTATATAGTTATTAGTTGATAATCCTTATAAAACTTATGGAATGTAAGGGTTAGGGATTATTTTTTATAGAGGTTAAGGATGAAACATGTGACACAAYTTATAATGGTTATGGATCATATCAATTACATGTGCTAGGGATAAGGGGTTATAAGAGTTCGAGGTTAGAGATTACAAGGGTTAGCAGTTATATAATTTAGGGATTAAGGGTTATTGGGGACAAGGGTTAGGGTACTTTATTTATAGAGAATGAMAATTAAATTGGTTATGATATAATGTTCAAGGGTTATAAATAATATGCGATTGGGCTATAGGAATTAGGTGTGAAAGATATTAGAGGGGTTAGTGGTTTTCCATTCGCCTATGGATAATATGAGGATGAATATTGGTGCTGGAAGTTAGGGGTTTTAGTTGAATAAGGGTTTGGGTGATGGAAGTTAGGGGTTTTAATGACTCATGCACCCCATAGGATATCTGGTGAATTGACAATGCATGTAGAGAAAGTCCTTGCTATGACCTATTGTGGGTGGGCCTAGATGTTATTGATGGTGTTAAAGCACCAAGTCACCTCCTATCACAATTAATAATGGTGGAATTGTGCCTTTGGGATAGTACTATGTTTTTTCTTTCAATAACATACCCATGCTTCAACCACATGTCAATATCTGAGATGGAGGTCCTAAGGTGCTAAGTATGTAATGGTGGGGTCAGTTGTTAAGATGATGGGGAGGTAGGGTTTAAGGGAATGTGTTTCACCTTGATTTTTTCACACATTGGATCAGCTCATGATACATATCAAGGACTATCCATATGATGGGATGAACTACCACAGTGACTTACAGCTAACCCAGCTACCAATTGGATGAACATGGGGCTCGGACGATATGTATAGATGCATTGAACAAAAATTATATTTGTATAGTTTGACTCCCATATTCCACTTAAAGGCCAAAGATATCATTTAGAGGCATTGTCTCATGGTTTTAGACCTTGTTCATGGCCCATGAGCCAAAAAAGTTTCATTTATGGTCTAAATATTTAAATTTCCTCCCTTGAACATTCATTGCCTTAAGACCCACCCTTGTTGTGCAATTAATGGCTATAATATCTTACTCAAAGGGAAAATATTCCTAGTAGATGCCATTTGTGGTGGTTTAAGGACTTTCTCACGACCCTCAAACCCTATAAGATTCATTTAGGACTAAGGTACTTATTTTTCTCCCATGAACATGGTCAAATCCATGAGACCCATCCTTAATGCACAAAATCTCATAATGGTGTACTCCATATGCCACTTTGACGCCAAATATCACCTCTAAAGGGCCCTTTAATGGCAATGATCCTATACTAATGCATGACATTAGATTGGTGAAGGCAGGATCTAGAAGAGATTTGGTGAAGATATCTACTTGTTGATCTACTAAAGGAACAAAGATTGGCACAAGTTGTCCTTAAGCATGAGGTTGCCAAATTTAGTGCATCCAAATATCCATGTGTTTTGTCTTCTGATGTTTCATTGGATAATGAATAAGCTCAATGTTACTTTGATTGTCACAAAGTTGATCAAGCATCATCTATATCCAGGGAAGATGCTTCCCGACATGAACTTCACTGGCATAGTTGTATTTAGTGGAGAAGAGAATAACAACTTGTTTCTTCTTAGAGCACTAACAAATTGGTCCAGAGCCAAGATAAAACAAGTATCCAAAGGTAGATATTCTCTCATCAAGATCACTAACCTAGTGGGCATTGAAAAATCCAAGGATGCAAATATGAGTACGATCGGGCATGGATGGTACTTGGTTCTCCATATTTTCAATGGTCGTCGAGGGGGCACCAAACACTGCAAGACGTGTGGTGCTCTTCCAGATGTTGGACCCTATCTCTGGTTGAACCAATTTCAAGGTGGGAAAGTCGTTAAAAAGAAAAGATAACTCTTTCCAGGCCCCCGATGACATCTCCAGATTTCCTAACATTGTTGTCCACCACCATGTCCCAGTTCAGGAATATTAACCCAATTCTCTTTCAATGTTCATGCAGATTGCACCCTTGATACAAGGATTCCCCATCTCTTAGGATTGACTAACCCATTTCCAAGTGATGTTCACATGGAACATTTCCCCACTTCACTCTTCAAAGTTCTCATTTGAATATTTGCTACTACCACCAAGATCTGCACCAGGGGCACTTGTTGATATCATGAACAAAAACTATATATTATAGAATATATTCATATTTTATATAAGTTATGACATATAATATAAAAAATATTTATAAAATAAAAATATTTTAAAATAAATAAAATGAAAATATTGTAAACATGTATATGTTATATGTATGTTACATATATAACATGTATATGTTACAAATATATAACATGTATATGTTATATATGTAACATATATAACATACATATGTTATATATGTTACATATATAACATATATATTCTCCATTCGAACATAACTCAACCCCTAACCCCATTCACATTCAAACAAAACCCAACCCCATTTGACCGACCCCATTCGCATTCATCCCGACCCTTACATCCTCTTCCAAACAAAGACGCGGCATGCCACAAAGACGCAGCCTGTAACAAGAGACGCGGTGACCCTGATGGAGTTACATCACACACACCTAGGATTTATTTTTCCTAAGGTTATTCCTTGTTTATTAGTCATAATTAGTCATTATCCAGTCTCCTATATTTTAGGGGAGAATATTCTCTTTCAGTTGACACTTCAGTTTGACTAGTTGAGTTGAGTTTAGATGTTGCATTGGTTTTTTCACCATGCAACATTGGGATCATCACCAACTTGCTACTCTTTGTTTAGTAAGTTAACTAAAGACTAGTTGACTAGTTAACTCAGCTAGGTGGCAGTTCACTCCCGTAACTACCTGAGAGACTGGACTAGGTGGCAGTTTACTTTTGTAACTGTTGGTGTGTGTCCAGATCAATCTATACCACCACCATGGATCATTAGTTACTCATGTATCCTATATCTATTGTAAATTATTCACTCTTCAAGAGTGGAATACGGTTAATGAGAATTCTTCCATTCTTTCTCTCATTCTTCTTCTTTCTCCTATTCTTTCTGCAAATGTGTGTATCATTGTTTAGCTAGATCTATTCTATGTAGGTTCAACACATTTACATGGTATCAGAGTCGACGGACTTCTAATAAAATCTACACAACATTATTTTTTGCAGGTACAAAATATTGAAGACAACAAAAAGATGGATTATTCGCCGGAAATACTTCTCACGCCTCATAACTATTTGGAATGGAAGACAAAAGAAATTTATTCTGCTAAGATGCAAAGGCTTATACCAAATAACCATGGCAATGTAAGTAGATCCTGATTCTACCAATGAGAAAAACGATTTTCTCAATAGAAAAGATATGGCCATAGGATGTATCCTCTATTTTATTTCTCCTGAAATTCTCCATCAAGTATATGATGACTCACAAGAATTCAGTCCAAATGATTTATGGAGAAGATTGGAGGTTTTATTTGGGAATAAGGAAGAATGCATGCAAAATGTTGACAAGATAGAGAATGGAGAAAAACCACTGGAAAATAAATCATCTCAGTTTGAAGAGCCTTCTACACAAGTATCTACAAAAATTTGTATTCCATTAATTGAAGATGATGTCTACTCCATTTCGTATTTGTTTTCTAAAATTCATGTGGAAGATATATGGCATGCATCTCAGGAGTCACATGCAAACACCGTTGCATGCACCATGCATGCATCTCAGGAGACAAAAAGGGAGCCACACACATCAGATGCCATTATGATATTTTATGAGAAACATTTGCAGAAAAAAATTGGATATTTGAATTCCTCTCGGGAAAATATCCAATTTCAAAAAAAAATCGTCGAGAACAGAGTCCGGGAACTGAAGTTATGATCGTTTCAAAATCAACAAAATTTCAGCATTTTTTCAGAAACGGTCGTTCGGTTTTCAAAGTTTCATCCAAATTTTATTTGGATATTATTCATTACAAGAAGATAAAGTGGATATGTATGGAAATATCAATGATGCATATACTTCATCAGATCCGTGCAGACATCTACATCTTCAACAAAATCTTCAAAGAGCACAAACTTGCACAATTGTGAGGTCTTCTTGGAGTGAAGGACATGGTTGCTTAGCAACTGCCTTTTGTTCCTTATCATTTTTTATTTTATGCATTGTAATTTGAGGGGGGGGTTTTTTCCCATGAGGTTTTCCCTCTTTCCTTGTTTAGTTAAGTGTATCTTTTGTATTTGGGTACCTAACATGGCCTCGTAGCCAGGACCCATTCTTTATTTTCACCATAATGATGTTCAGGGGGGTGTTGGAATTACTTCACGCACACCTAGGATTTATTTTTCCTAAGGTTATTCCTTGTTTATTAGTCATAATTTGTCATTATCCAGACTCCTATATTTTAGGGGAGAATATTCCACCTGGAGAATATTCTCTTTCAGTTGACACTTTAGTTTGACAAGTTGATTTGAGTTAAGATGTTGTATTGGTTTTGTCACCATGAAACATTGGGATCATCACCAACTCACTACTCTTTGTTCAGTCAATTAACTGAAGACTAGTTGACTATTTAACTCAGCTAAGTGGCAGTTCACTCCCGTAACTACCTAAGAGACTAGACTAGGTGGCATTTCACTCTCATAACTGCCTAAGAGACTAGACTAGGTGGCAATTTACTCTTGTAACTATTGGTGTGTGTCCAGATCAATCTAGACCACCACTATGGCTCATTAGTTACTCATGTATCCTATATCTATTGTAAATTATTCACTCTTTGAGAGTGGAATACGGTTAATGAGAATTTTTCCATTCTTTCTCCCCTTCTTCTTCTTTCTCCTATTCTCTCTGCAAATGTGTGTATCATTGTTTAGCTAGATCTATTTTGTGCAGGTTCAACACATTTACAGACCCCACCAAGGAGCCATAGAGACAAAGAGTGGCAAAGAAGCGAATTAGACCAACAATGACTTCCATTCCGGTAAATTTTCCTCACTCTGTCCTTTTCAAAATTTTCATTCTGAAAAGTCTAGGGCACACATGCATCATCGTTTGAATGATATATTCCATATATTTGATCTAGGGCACCATGTTTGAATTAGATATTATGCATATTTGAGTTAGGGCATATTCGAATTTGAACTTTTGTTCCTAGGGTTTTCCTGGTCACAATGTTATCAGAGGGATAACATGAAATCTATGCCAACCATATAAAACACTTCAAGAATCCATCTAAAATACCATAACTGCAAATTGGGTAGTCAAACAGTGTGCAATATCCTATAGTCCAAGTGTTTGTCAAAAGTCCACACTCAGGAATTCATATAAAATTGCTACAACAATGAGTAAATTCATAACAACCTCTATAAACATTTCAGTGGCAAATTGTTTGACAAAAGGCCAACACTCTAAAACTAAGAAAAATACCAAAAATAATTGAGTGGGAATTTTACAGTTTTAAATGCACACAAAGCTCTTCATTAATACATTGTCCATTTAGGAAATAAGGATCGGTTTCCAGATTGGCCATTCCTCATAGCTATATTCTCATCTAGTATAATCTCTGAACACCCCTACACTCATAATTGAATTTTTCTAACATGGACTATTCTTTTACCAGAATCCTAATAGTCTCATATTTTTAACAAGTTATGTGACAACAACAACAAGGCAAAGATATTGCTACATGAACCTAGATGTGAAGGATTTCTACATAGAAGTTGTGTTGGGTTGAGATAGTTTAGGTGTTGGTTGGAGGATTTGTTCCATTTCATTATTTGGATAATGACATGGCAATTTCTGATCCTGCCACATGTCTTTTTGATTTTCCCTTTATTATCCAAACCAACTCCCGTCTTTGTCTCCCTTGTATATATGGCATATTTTAATTGGTCCCAAAGTTGTTGATGTGGAGGTTCCCTACATCGTGGATATTTGATGGTATACATAGACATCTATATCCCTTTGTCTATATTCTATGAAAAGGAGTCGTGAGTCACTTAGGGAATCAAAATATTGCAATGCTATGAGATTTTATTTCCAAAACCCTTACAAACTTGAAATATTTATAGAACTCAATGAAACCCATATTTATAGAACTCAATGAAACATATGCACTCTTCCTTTAAAGCATTGATTTTCCTCTTATGTTGTAATAGAGACTCCATGATAAAAGTAGACCTTGCATTATGATTATCTTCCTGAACATGGATTCTACTAATAGATGAGAAGATAGAGGCTTGGTTCTCAACAATTAGGTCCTCCTGTTTACGAAGAAATTGATAGATTTATATTATTTTACAATAGGGGTAGTGTCCAGGTTGGCTATGGCTCTCCATGCTACCTATAAAATAGAGATATTACAACCAATTTGGGTGAATAAAAGAAAATTCCCCTTCAATAGACCCCTCCAAGAACTCCTCAAATGACCAATGAAGAATATTCCCAAACTACCTATGCCATTCTGACCAATACCTTGAGAGTTGTAATATTGCATCGAGAGTTGTGAACGAACTCAAGAGTTGTGAAGATACCTTGGGAGATGTGAAAATTACAAATGTCATAATGAATCTCATGCAATGTCCACTTAACCACAATGTTCATTCACCACTAATCCGACCAATATGTAATTGTAGCCTTTGAATAATGGCTTGTCCCATTTGTCCTTTTTGGAAGGAGTGAGTCAAGGTAATTTAAAAATTTGTCATTTTTTGGATGGAGTGAGTCAAGGTAATGGACAATAAAAACAAAATCACTTATCCCATTGTCAATAACTTGCATCCATGCCTTAGCCTTTACAATTTTGTATCCATCAATGGGTTACGAATCAATAACAACTCTCGTATTTGTTACTTAACAATGTACTTTACTCTCAATTTCTCGCTCATTAGGAGTTACAAGTCAGATAAAGGTTATATTGGTTTAGAATTGTGCTTTATAGGGATTAGGGGTTAATGTTTATAGGGGTTAGGTATGGTGAGAATTAAGGGTTAGGTGTTAGGGATGATAAGGGTTATAGTGTTATGGAGTAAAGTGGTTATATGGTTTGAGTATTATAAGGATTAATGTTTGTGAGATATAGGATGTATTAGGTGCTTAGGGTTTATGATTTAGGATTAGAACTATAAATACTAATGTTTATCTTGCTTAGAACTATAAATACTAATCTCCCAATCACCCTCACTTCAATGCTGAAGTTAGCTACATCATTATGAATCACTACACCAAGCCTTATTGATCCATGTTGACCATAAGTAATGCCAAAGTCATTAGGCCATCGTCTCGTTCTAGATCACTAATAACCCTATCACTGCCTAGCATTACAAGTTCATAATTTGTTGTAAAAAATCATTGCCACCCAGGTTCTACTCTCATGAAGTTCAACTCCTCGTCATCCACAATTGCCCATCATACTAAGCAGATAATCCAGTGTCATCTCTTCTTTCATACATTTTTGTTGTAGATTTCCTTGTTGGGTCCCTTGAACCAACTATTTGTACAATATTCTTTGACACATTTCCATTAGTTCCTTCATGGTGACGTTAACTTCTTTGTCATTATTTGAATCCATCATATATCTTAGAAAAGAATGCCCATGTTGGTGTCTACGTATCATTTGATCCCAGCAGCTTGAAGCAAGATGCCAAACACTTTTTGCAGACAGAAAATAAAATCTCAAAAATACCTAAATAACCTTCTACGGTGTCTCCCATAGTGGATTATCTTTCTTTATTATTTTCTATTCGATTTCAGAAAAGCATTCTTTCCATCCATGAAAATTTTCAAAATTAATGTTTACAAACATGTATATTACCTTGCCCATCAAGTTGGTGAAGAATGACAATATACTTTGGAAAACCACTGAACATATGCTTCTATCAACTGACTTGTTTGAAGTCATTGAGATAGTGGCACATGGGATATTTGGCAGGCATTTGTTGTCTCAAAACATGTGACATCACCATATTCCCCTTGCAGTGCTATAGAGGAACTCCAAATACAATACATTTTGTGGTGCTTTCTGATGGACATGGTTGTTAATTTCCGTACAAATATAACATCGCTAAATCCTTATTTTTTTATAATTAGATCACCAGACAAGATGTAAGCAACCAACAATGTTTTTCCTTTCCAAGCTATTAGCAATATGTACAATAGATCCTTGAGTTCAATGAAACCCATATTTATAGAACTCAATGAAACATATGCACTCTTCCTTTAAAGCATTGATTTTCCTCTTATGTTGTAATAGAGACTCCATGAAAAAAATAGACCTTGCATTATGATTATCTTCTTGAACATGGATTCTACTAATAGATGAGAAGATAGAGGCCTGGTTCTCAAAAATTAGGTCCTCCTGTTTACGAAGAAATTGATAGATTTATATTATTTTACAATAGGGGTATAAAATCCAAACCGAGTAGCATAACATAATTTTGTAAGTTCCCGCAAGTCCAGTCAAGGTGACATCCAACTTCTAATTGTCAAGCAGAATGAGCATTTAGAGAAAACATGGATAAGAATTAATGCATAATGTTATGAATTATATCAAAGGTTATCCTTTTGACAAGTGAATAATGTTATGAATGTTATCAACGAAGATCCTTTAGAGCCATGGTCGTTATGAATGTTATCAACAAAGATCTGATGATGAACCAGGATTTGACTTATTTATATCATATTGAAATATTTATTTTCTCATGTGTGACTAAATGTTAACACCTACTTGAAACTTGTCCTCCTTCCTATGCTAGTCATGTTTGGCCTTGTATTTTTCTATACTCTTCAATAACACACCTTTCATGATCATACATATGGATGAATTTGTTGGAATTGGTGGCCTAGAAGGCAAATATATGTCATCGTATTTGTTACTCCCTTATTGTGTTTGATCACTAGATGAAAGTTTTGTAGGAAACCACTTCCAACAATAGTGTCTTGTTTTGTTGGGGCATGCTTTGTGCCTACAAATATTGTAGAAGTTGACAATTGATATGAATTATTATTTCATTGCCCATGATATCATTCTTCCATTTCTTAACCACTTACGCCGATTAGAAAATGGTGAACATTTTCTAAGTTCATGGTGGCATAATCAAACTTTCCAGGAAAACAATCCTTCCACAATAGCTCTAAGATGTCTCCATGCATGATTGGTTGTCCATGAGAGGATTTGCAACTATTTAGTATATTGTTCCTAGACATCTCCTGAGTATTTATATCCTTGTATGAATAACATTTAGGTCTTCCATAAAATCCCTAGTCGTGACCTCCATTTGTATTGTCAATATATGAGATGGAGGTCCTAAGGTGCTAAGTATGTAATGGTGGGGTCAGTTGTTAAGATGATGGGGAAGTAGGGTTTAAGGGAATGTGTTTCACCTTATTTTTTATACTAAATGCAAAAAACATTCATCATAACATCTTCATGAATGATGCCCATGCAGCCAAATGCATGTGGAATATGTGTCACTTATCATGCAACATGGATTAGGTGGATACCCTATCTTACCACCACTTCCCTTGCCACCATTAAGTCCTTATTTAATTCCATAGGTTTATCATGCAATATGGTTTAGCATGTGTTTTTGTTGTTGTCAGGATTTGGTGGTCTGTGCTTGTCATGGTGTAGCCTAGAATTTGGTGGGTGGTGTGTTCTTGTCATGGGTTTTTTAGATGTATTATCAACTATGATATACGGTTGTGGTTATCTTGGTTGTTGTGGTGCACTATGGATTTTCCTATATCTAGTCTCTAATATGGGTATTGGTCATGGTTTTATTAGAGATCGTGGTGTACTATAGAATTTAGTGGGCCATGAATTGTGCTCATTGTGGCATAGACTAAAATTTTGTGGGTGCTCTATGTTTCCAATGGGTTTCATGGTTATGGTATTGATTATGGTTTTTTGTTGTGGTTGTCTTGGTGATCATGGTGCACTCTGGAATTTGGTTGTTGTTCCATGTTTTTCATTCCTCTCTTGGGTTTGGTCTCGATTATGGTGTTTTGTAGTGGTTGTCGATGTGTGGTAAAACATTTCATGGAGGAGGGTTGTTTTTACATAGGATTGTGGGTAGTTTCATTGCTACCTCTTGCATACACTGGTAGATTGGTTGGAATTGTTGGTATTTGGCACATAGAAAGGGATGTGTTTTCCTTGTGACAATGTTCTTCAAATTGGAATTATCTGTATGTGTTTTCTTTTCGAGTTGGTCTTTAGCACATAGAAAAGTATGTGTTTTCCTTGTTAACATGTTTTTTGGTTTGGATCTATCCTTGCGTGTTTTATTTTTGTATGTGATATGGGTTTCATGTTGTTATGTAACATGTTCAACCCTAGGTTTCTTTGATTCCTACAAAACTATTATTGTTTCCCTATAGTATTGGGGTTTAGGATGGCCTTGTGGGAGTTGACAATGCAACACTTGGGGGTTTGCAAAAATTAGAGGTGTTTTGTGTCGTGTGGTTCCTCTTCCTTGAGTAGAGGGTGCCTAGTTGGGTTATCCTAGTCTAGTATTTATATTTTTCTATACCATTTCTAGAAGTTATGGCATTGCTCAAGTTCAAGTGAGAATTTTTTGTTTAGGTTCATTTTGCACAAATCCAACAAACAATAACCTTAATACTATTTTTTTCTTAGATCCATATGATAAATTTATCATGTCCTTAGTGTTTTCACATTTTTAATATGTCCTTAATATGTCCAAAATCAAGAGGGATATCACATTAAATTAGGTGGTTGACCTCTAATATTGTTAATTGCACCCTAGTCTAATTGTGCATCCAAAAATAAAGATATAAAAATTTTATTTAGAATTGTGAATATGATGATGGACTACTAACTAACAACACGTGCACATGCAATTGAAGGTACAACCAAACAAGTACCAGTCAGATATTTCTTCATCGACTGAGGAAAGCTTAGGACAAATAGAGGCCGGAAATGTGATTGCATCTACTAGATATGATAAGCAAATAAGGACCAGAGGTGAAAAAGTCAGAACAAAATTTTGTAGATGCATGAAATGTTTTCTTTCTGAAGGAGGATCGTGCTCTTATGATGATGAGAGCATAGCAGACATAGATGTTCCACTTAGGTATAAGCATCTGGTGAAGAACAGATACCTAAGGAACTACCTCCTATAGATGTTGACTTCGTTGTCAACAATAAGACATATCGTGTTGCACCATCCTCCCTGCATGGCTTGGGGATATTTTTCATGGATGGAATAATTGTAAAATAAAATACAGTAACTAAATTGATGGACTATGTTGGACCGTGTTACAATTATAACTATTGGATGCAGTTGGTATGGTACATGCAAAGTATGCAGAGATATGCACTCGCCACAAATTGTATACAATTAATAAACAAGGATAAAAATAAGGGACCGAATATCTATATTGATGGAAGGCCTAAAGCTTCCGGCAATATCGCAGGGTTTATAAATAGCACATGACCCGGGACAACAAACAAACAACAGAATTGCATATATGAGAGACGTGAAGAGAATCGGGTAGTCTTGTGCGCAATAAAAAAGATAGCTCCCGGGGAAGAGTTATTAGTGGATTACCATTTGAATCGAATAGAAACATTGACTAATAGTGTGCAGGTTCTTATGCAACACCTCTTTAAGAAACCTCTACTTATTGCATTATATTTTTTTATTATCTTTAACATTGTTGTAAATATTATCTTTAACATTATTTTTTTGTTATCATTAACAATTTTTTAAATATTGGGGGTTCTAATTATATTATAATGTGGCAGGATGATTGTGGAAAAGGGCCATCCACAGAACATGTAAATGATTATCAATTTTCACTTTCATTTTACGTTGTTTTTATTATTTGCTTATATAATTTTATTGAAATAACATTGTTTTTGCTAAAATTATATGTAGTCAGCAGGCCATATGGATCATGATTCTGCCGATGAGGAGGGGTTTTATTCTTGCGCTAATCTGATGCTCTTATTAAAAAAAAAGATCACTAAAGCTAACAAGGAACTTGTTAGCTTGTTAGATGATCCAGAACAAACTTTCGACGTCAAAGAAAAGATCAAGCTCCTTATGTCACAACTTAACACATATAAGGTAATAACCATAATTTAATTTTTTTTATTTTTAATGCACTCATATGTTCAATTATGATACTTTGTTCTTTAACTTTTACATTATCTCACGAAAAAACATTTTTTTTTTTATAAAGGAATATTTGGAGCCTGTTCAGCCCAGTGTTGGTAGTAGTGGCGCTACAGAGACGCTACAGAGTCATGATGCAGGCGGTCATACAGTTGCTAGAGCACTATTTACTTCTCCATCTTCCACACCTCATTTAGATAGGAGCCATGACAAGTGTTGACAGGCATCCACACCTCGATCAAAGTCTAGAGATGGTGGCAGAGATGACGATCATAGTGATGTGGTTGAGATGGTTGCATTTCCTGGAGCTAGACGTGTGACAAGCACGGGGACACTTCCGTGCACATTTTTGGTTGACGATAATGAACTTCCATTAAAACAATCAAGACTCCCAGGTAGTTTTAATTCATATTTTGATCGTTTAATGTTGTCCTCATACAAAAATCATCTAGATTATTAATTTTAAATTAATGATCATATCTTTTTGTGTGTAGGAAATGACCTTTTTTATAGGCACGTAGAGAGCAAGGACTTGTCTATTTTTGGGGCAAACTTACGCATGAGGTGGAATTGCCATAATTCCAACCTCAAAAAGGAACTTATGGATTATCTTGAATGCCTCTTTGGTGTAGACACGTTCAATACAAAAGAAGTCACATCTGCAGTGGGTGAATATTTAAAATATACGCAGGATGTTTATAGATGAAGCTTGGCAAGAAATCCTAGGTACGAGTGTCCTCCCTCAATTCCAGAGAGGGAGTGGAAGGTGATCATTGATGATGCAAAAGAGAAGATTTTGAAAAAATCAAGAGAACAAATAACTGGTACACCAAGGTAAATTACAATTTTTTAAATTCAATACTAGCTTTATTTTTCTTTATATCTAAATAAAAGTTTGGTTATATATAACATACTTGAAAATTTTGATGATAGGTTGGCTGGCACTTCGAAGGCAACCAAAGCAAGGATTGAAAAACATGGCCAAAACAAGCTAGGTCAGGGAGGCTACTCGAGGTTACAGTCATGAATTGTAAGTACCCAAACATCTTAAGAATATTATTTGTATCACCTTACAACTTTAAAGTAATTGCAGCCAAAAACATTAAAAAACCATACCCTTATGCAATGCAGGGCGACGACTTTGGAACTGAAACCACGAAGTAAGACTTCCAACTTGGTTACAATTACGGTTATAAAGCCATGGTTGATTGTAGGAAAAGCATGGGGCAGACCCCAAGATCCAATTTTCGGGATAAGGTAAATAAAAATCAGTCCACATTAACCTTTCATTACTTATAAAATACATAAATGTTTGATATCGTCCATAATTTAATGTCTTACTTTGTTTTAATCAGGGGATAAATACTATCAACGAAACCATTAGTATTGGACAACAGAGCGTTGATAGTGAAACACAGCTAGAAGATCATGATGCTCCCCAGCAGCCCCATCCCAGTGAGGTGCAACCCCAAGATGTTCCTGTGATGGAGGCCCGCGACAGTAAAATGTCTATATATTAATCATATACTTAATAATTTTGTACTTATAATATTTGACGTTTCAATGGCATAGAATATCATAGATGATCCTCCTCGAACTGAATATTAGATGAATAGGCCGGCATCCATTCCAATGGTGCCGACTAGAGGACCAGGTAAATAATTACATTGTAGAGTTTTTTTTTAATATTAATGAACTACTTCAATGATATTTAAAAATTGGCCATATAAATTTAATATTTTTTTTATTTTTTTAGGTGATGGACCCTCACAGCAGCATCCATGTCGTGGGTACAAGACCAAATGTACTCGGTGTCAAAGGACTAAAACAACATCAACTGTTGAAGATCACCCAGTAAAAGAAGACATGGACATGGATGATTTGCTTAAGAACTGGAAAGCACAAAAGAAGACTAAAAGATATTCATGTTGTCATGGAATAATTTTATAAGACAGTTAGATGTACATTATATAGTTGATAATATACACAAGGCTATTTCTATGGCTTGTATATATCTGTGAATGTAATTTTGTTATACACTTAATGATAATTTCAGCTTCTCTTAATGATGCAACTTCCAAACTCTTGTGACATGTTATATGCAACTTTGAAAGTCTCGTGACATGTTTCATTGTGTCTCACATGACAAAGAGAATTACGATTATTTTCATTGTGTCTTTTCATTGTGTCATGGACATGGTGTTGCTACTCAACATTGCCTCAATTCCTACTTATTCATTCATCTATGATATGTACAATGATGTTGAACCTTCCACAAATCATTGCGAGCATAAAAATAAGCCAAGGACAGGAACCCAAGGATTTCAATGTTAAGGTCTTGTGATTCCACAAGGTGGGATACAAAGAGGAATTGTTTCTATGCATAAACATGCTAAATACCTTGATTGAGAATGCAGATGTAACAAGTTGAACATTGAAATCATAGAGTGATGACATAATCGAGCAATATGGGTGGTCATAGATGTTTAGATATTATTCAGTCATTTAACCTTTTAATGTATTTGAAAAATGAAGGTTTGAAGGGTGGTCACATCCACAATCCAAAACACATTTCCAAAAAGGTATAAATCATTTTCTTCTCTCGCGTCATGAAGTTTTCCTTCATTTCCTTGTATACTTAAATTCAAAATCAGAAAAAAAAAATGACACAGCATGCATAACACATAATTGTTTTATGAAAACATGCAACATAAGGATTATATTCACTTTATGTACTTCATGGTCCCTTATATATATTATTTTCTCTAGTTCTCTTTAGTGTGGATAGAAAGAGCTTGATCTATTGTAGTCTTTCTAAGAATTTCCTAAAAGAACTATATTTTTCTCTCAAGGATATAAAGAATATATAATGGATAGTGAATGATGAATTGTTATCTTCCCTATCCTATATGCTCACCTACAACCACTATATTTCATCCAAAGTATACAATTTTCCTCTTCTTGATGTTTATTTTGGTTAATTTCCAAATTGGTATGGGTTGGAAATGGAGAATAAAACATGAAATATGTAGAGAATTAATGTTAGAGTGCTTCCCACAATGTTAGAGTCAATGACAATGATATCATTGGTTGAAATGATGGATGACATTACTTATAACTAGCGGAATGTAGGACTCTTACACTTCCCATGGCATGAAGATTGTACTCAACCCATGCTCCCATTATTATGTGAAAAGACTTTCCCCACCAACCTCTTACATAGATTCAAGGATTGGTTGATAAGTCAAAGAAGGTATATGGCTTCATTTAAGGCACATTGTAGAAGAATATGAGTTCTGAGAATGACCTTATAGATAGAGGATTTATTTTCCCATAGGTCCCCTTTCATCTTCCCCTATAGTGGAATCATAGTGCCTCTCATGCCTTCATGTGTTTTCTATGGTGGGTGCCATCACCATACATTGAATCACTTGGAAGGCCTAATTACTATTTAGTTATTTGAGTGAAGGTCAATTGAGTTGTGGCAGAGTCTTAGGATTGTGTTTTGTATTTGTAAAATACACCATGTGAAACTCTTACATCAAAGCCATACATTGTCATTGACCTGTTGAAATAAGTTTTATCAAATAGCTGTTGTACCACCCGAGCACATATTTCAGTTTAGACACATTTTCTTTGAGTATTTCATCTTCTATATTGCATTATTTATTGTATATGTAACCGTGTAGGTTAAAAATATTTAAGCAATCTTAAACTATAGTGAACTCCATATCATCCATCCATTTGCTTAGGCTTCATGGCCTCCCTCCATTCTTATGATAACTTCAAGCCTTAGCAATTATCTTGAACCTTGTATATGGAAGACGATGCACTAGATATATATGGTTAAGATGGTTTTTGATTATGCATGGGGTGCTCAAGCATGGGATGATATTTTATTAGGTAGACTTCATATCTAATCTTCTTGCACAATGTATTCCAAAGGCTAAAAATCCCTTAGATAGTGATGCACTTGAGTTTTGCATGGCATCTTATCTTATGTATTGTGTATGTGTGAGCTAAGAGTTCTCTTGTTTCAAGCCCACCTAGTAGCCTTCCTTTTCACTTGTACATGGTTATTTCCTCGTAGATGTTTAGATATTATTCAATCATTTAACCTTTTAATGTCTTTGAAAAATGCAGGTTTGAAGGGTGGTCACCTCCACGATCCAAAACACATTTCCGAAAAGGCATAAATCATTTTCATCTCTTACGTCATGAAATTTTCCTTCATTTCCTTGTATACTTAAATTCAAAACCGGAAAAAAATGACACATAGCATGAATAACACATAATTTTTTTATGACCGGGAGTAATAGTAATTTTTCATATTCATAAACAAAAAAATGAGACTTATCTTTTAACATAAATTGGTCCAAGAGATTGGTCATGTAAGAGAAAATTTCCATTGAACCACAACCATCTAGTGTAGATACCACCACCAACCTAGGCTATGAGGCCACCATGGTGAAAAAAACAAGCAATAAGATTCTATATTTCTCATCACAACCTTTCTACTCACATTCTTACCTAACCTTCTCAACACAAAGCATTACAAGAATATGATTCATCCTGTGATAGATAAGGAACTCTCTTCCAATACTGGGAGTAATAGTAGTTTTGCATAAATGAAATATTTACACCAAGCCCTATAAATGGAATATTTACACAAAAATATAATATGGATTTTATTAATAGGTTTGGCACAATAGGTATGAGTATCAAGGACTTAACCATGATCCAAGGACAATCACTAGTGCCTAAAGAATATTTATAGGGTTCATGGTTGTATGTCCCACCTATGGATTTTGTACTATCATTATGAGTGATGAAAATGTTGTCAGTGTCCAAACCAATCAAAATTATGAATGGCCTATTTATAAGAATCTTTACCTTCTCCTCACACAATAAATAAATAGAATAATAAATTAAGACCTCAATTTCTTATTGTAAAACCTCCTATCTTAGCATAGTTTAATCCTTTAACCATTATATTATATTCATATATTAGGAAAATGTTACACGATTGTCCCTAAGATGCTACCAGTTGTCCTTGGACCATGGTTAGGGCCCAAATAGCAATGCCTATCATGCCAAACCTCACAGTGGATTCAATAGATTCAATATTATACTTTTGGGCTAAAGCTTCCATTTATAAAGCTTGTTTGGTGGTTTCAAACCCTATGCATGTTCCATGAACCATAAAGAATATTTTAACACCCACAATACATTGGATTTTATCCTTGGACCATGGGAAATATCTTAATAACCATCTAGAGTGGAAAATATCATAATGGTTCCCAAGTGATATTTTTCCCTATAAAAGATCAAGTTGCAGACATTTTCACAAAGTCTCTTACAGAAGTGAAGTTTTCCAAACTTTGATATATGTTAGGAGTTTAATAAGTTGTCATTGAGGGGGGATATGCTCTAATGCCTCATTCTTTCTCCTATTGTGTCACCTTTGTAAATCCTTCAAACATTTCCTAGGTTGTTCTTAAGGGGGGATGTTAGGATATTTCGACACTTAGGAGTTATTTAATATAAAATTGGTCTAATGTGTCTTTATCCTAACATGGATAATGCCTTGAATCCCATACTTGGTCAAAAAATTCTCCTAACTGCATATGTATCACACTTGGTGGCTAAATATCCTCTTTGAAGGATGCATGTAATGGTTTAAGACCCCATTTTATCCCATGAGCCCTCAAATATTCATTTAGCTAATATGTCTCTTATTTTCACTACTTTACCATGGTCAAGACACCAAGATCCATCCTTGGTATGAAAATAATACTATAGGTACTCATTTCCCATTTTGAGATCAAAGATCCTTTTTAGAGGTCCTATGTGGTGATTTGAGTCCATGTTCATGGACAATATCCTTAAAATATTTATATATGACTTGAGTCCCTTTATTTTCTCTCCTTGTCATGGTTAATACCCCTAGACCTATCCTTGGTGCATGAAACCACCTAATGTCACACATATCCCAATTGGAGGCCAAATATTCCCTTGAAAGAAACTTTGTAGTGGTTCAAGGACATGTGCATGGTTCATGAGCATTAAAAGTTTCATTTAGATCTTAAGACCCTTTATTTTATCGCATGACCATGGTCACAGTCTCCAAATCCATCCAATGCATCTAAATTTTTCTAATATTTCCCAAATCTCATTCATATGTTAAATATTATAATCCCTAAAATACTAATTTAGATCATACAACCCTTGTTTTCCTTCATTGACTATGGTCAAAGCCTTGAGACACATGCCTAGTATGCAAATTCTCTTAATGATGCCTATATCCCACCAAGAGGCCAATGATTTGAGTTTGTATGGTGGTTTGAGTCCTTTTTCATGGACTAGGGCCCTAGAAGCTTCATTTACAGCCAAATATGTGAGATCCATATATTTTATGTAAAGCCTCCTAAAAGTACCAATATTACGCTCAAGGACAAAGTTAATTTCTAAAAGGTTTTTTTTATTTGTTTGAAGAATATCCCATGTCCCATAAGTTAAGGACCCTATTTTCATCACCTAATCATGGTCAAGGCCCCAACATAAATCCATACTACACAAAAAATCCTAATGTAAACTTCATCCAACCCGTATACAAAAGATTCCCTTTAAATGTCTCATGTTGTAGTTCATGGCTTTAATCATGGCCTACTAACCCAATAATATTTTTTCAAGGCCTAATTCCTTGGATTTATCCCCCAACCATGGTTAAATCCTTCATAGCCATATTTGATACACAAAATATTATAACAATACCCATATCTCACTCAAAGGTTCATGATTCCCTATAGACAACATGTTATGTGGTTTAGAGCATTGATTATGTTCCTTAATCCCTAAAGGATTCATAAATGACCCAAGGGCCTTATTTTCCTCACTTGACCATGGCTAATTACTTAATGCACATGTCCCTAGTGCAAAATATTTCATAATGGTACACATATTCAACTTGGAGGCCAAATATTTCCTCTAAATGGATTATGTTGAAGGTGATGTTCATGGATATTGAGCCTTGCAAATCCATTTATGGAATAAGGCCCTTATTGTCCTCCCTTTATTATGGTAAATTCCTTGAGACCCATTCCTACTATGAAAAAACTCATTATTATACCCATATCCTACTTATATGACAAAGATTCACTTTAAAGGATCTATGTTGTAGTTTGAGGCCTTGATCATGGCCTATTAGATCAAGAGTATTAACTTAGGTCCTAATTCCCTCGACTTCTGACCCAACCATGGTCAAGGCTCTAGTACCCATACCTAATGCATAAAACCTTCTAATGGCATCCACATACCACTCTAATGATAATGATATCTTATATAGGGCATGTTTTGTGATTTGTGGCCTTGTCCATGGCCCTTGTAGGTCCCCGAAAGATTAATTTAGATCCCAAGGGATTTATTGTCCTCTCATGCACATTATCAAGGCATTGAGACCTATCCCCATTATCCAAGGAATTATAGGAGAAACCATGTTCCACTTGGAGGATATGTATCCCCTTTACGTGGTATTTTTGGTTATTTGAAGTTTTTATGTTCATCTCCCACAAGCCCTAGAAGCTTTGTTTAGTGCATAATCCCCTTAATTTCCTCCAATTACAGTACTGGGAGTAATAGTAATTTTTCATATTCATAAACAAAAAAATGAGACTTATCTTTTAACAAAACTTGGTCCAAGAGATTGGTCATGTAAGAGAAATTTTCCATTGAACCACAACCATCTGGTGTAGATACCACCACCAACCTAGGCTATGAGGCCACCATGGTGAAAAAACCAAGCAATAAGATTCTATATTTCTCATCCCAACCTTTCTACTCAGATTCTTACCTAACCTTCTCAACACAAAGCATTACAAGAATCTGATTCATCCTACAATAGATAAGGAACTCTCTTCCACTACAACATGCAACATAAGGAATATATTCACTTTATGTACTTCATGGTCCCTTAGATATATTATTCTCTCCATTTCTCTTTAGTGTGGATAGAAAGAGCTTGATCTATTGTATTCTTTCTAAGAATTTCCTAAAAGAACTATATTTTTCTCTCAAGGATATAAAGAGTATATAATGGATAGTGAATGATGAATTGTTATATTCCCTATCCTATATGCTCACCTACAACCACTATATTTCATCCAAAGTCTAAAATTTTTCTCTTCTTAATGTTGATTTTGGTTAATTTCCAAATTGGTATGGGTTGGAAATGGAGAATAAAACATGAAATATGTAGAGAATTAATGTTAGAGTGCTTCCCTTAATGTTGTCAATGACAATGATATCATTGGTAGAAATTATGGATGCCATTACCTATAACTAGCGGAATGTAGGACTCTTACACTTCCCATGGAATGAATATTATACTCAAACCATGCTCCCATTATTATGTGAAAATACTTTCCCCACCAACCTCTTACATAGATTCAAGGATTGGTTGATAAGTCAAAGAAGGTATATGGCTTCATTTAAGGCACATTGTAGAAGAATATGAGTTCTGAGAATGACCTTGGAGATAGAGGATTTATTTTCCCATAGTTCCCCTTTCATATTCCCCTATAGTGGAATCATAGTGCCTCTCATGCCTTCATGTGTTTTCTATGGTGGGTTGCATCACCATACATTGAAGCACTTGGAAGGCCTAATTACCATTTATCTATTTGAGTGAAGGTCATTAGTGTTGTGTTAGAGTCTTAGGATTGTGTTTTGTATTTGTAAAATAAACCAAGTGAAACTCTTACATAAAATCCATACATTGTCATTGAACTATTAAAATAAGTATTATCAAATAGTTGTTGTACCACCCAAGCACATATTTCAGTTTAGACACATTTTCTTTGAGTATTTCATCTTCTATATTGCATTATTTATTTTATATGTAACCTTGTAACCTTGAATGGGACTATTTTAGCGCATAATGAATTCCATATGGTTAATGATTGTATACGAATCTCTCACTACAACCAACAATTGAGCACATGAACCTTTAGAAATTTTCCATCCTTTCCAAAGTGCATAAGCTTTTGCTTGGTTGTTGGAAAAAACACCAAGTCCCCATGCAAAATAAGTTATTAATATAAATAATAAATAATGCCAATGTTTTCTATTGATAGTTATTAATATGGTAATATTAATATTAAAATTGCAGCCTAAAATAATTTAAAAAAAAAAAAATTTAAATAAATATTTTTCATCGCATTTTCAACGACAATAATATACCTGTGACGAATGTGCTATATAAAAAAAAAACAACTATCGTCGCAAGTGCGACGATGGAAAAATTGTTGCGACGCATTTGCTATATAAACAACGGAATGTTGTCGTTCCTGTGACGCATTCGCTATATAAACAAAAAAAAAATTGTTGTCGCAAGTGCAATGACAACAAAAATTGATGCGACGCATTTGCTATATAAACAATGAAATTTTTCCATTCCTGCGACGCATTCGCTATATAAACAAAAAAAAATTGTCGTCGTAAGTGCGACGAAAACAAAAATTGATGTGACGCATTTGCTATATCAACAACAAACATTGTCGTCGCAACTGCGACAAAATGTTGGTTTCACTTAGTTTGCCTATATTTTCATATTGGCGATGATATTTCTTTTTTTGTCGAAATTGTTAGAAGTTCCCTAGGGTCATCACGCTTGCGACGTTAATTTAAGTTAGTCGAAATTACCACGTGATATAAAATGATGTTTCAGAGACTCAAGATTCGTTTCAATAGCCACGACATAACGTCGCAAGAGCGTCGAAATAGCCATCGCAAAATGCTAGTGACTTATTATGATGGTGTCTCCTTTGTTTACTTGCTTGTTGATGTCCTTTTATTTTCCTCATTGACGGTTATAGGAACTGTCTCAACTATTTATTATTGGTCTTCTTTAGTTAATTTATTAATTTCTTTTTTAAACCAATCTTCAATGTAATTTTTCATTGGTGCAACATTTATTTAATGCACGATTTTGATATTGAATAATTTTCCTTCCAAATATCTTAAGTCATGAGAAATGTCATGTATTGCCTCCTCAATATCTTGATTTTTGAAAAAATAATCAACCAGCCAATTATCTATCTCTTCTTCATTATATTCAATTATGCCATAAAATTTCTCATGTGATAATTCTTTTAATATCTCCACTTGTTCATCAAATTGTTGCTTTTTCATAAACATTGAATTGAGAATTAACATAGGATCTTGTACCTGTTGGCAGCCAACCCAATTTTTTTCGATTACTCTCGAAAGCTGCCTACACCCCTTGCGGTATCATGACAAATCGTTGTCGCATTGTGTTAATGGACATGTGTCTCGTTTTTTCAACCATTACAATTCAATTTCGACTCAGTTTTCACAATTGCAAATGTGAAAACACCTATCCC
>JASDQU010682829.1:51662-62397 GCA_032191745.1 Picea mariana
ATCATATAAAGAAAAAGAGGTTTTTACCCTGTATGGGTTTCCTCAGGAAATATCTGTCTCTGTGTTTCTCATATGTGTGACTGATGCTGAATTTGCCATTGTTTATTTCCCTGCATTATTGTGATTATCATGTAGTGTCTCAGCAAAGAGTTTAGAAGAAGCATAATTGTTTAAGAATGGTAACAACTGATTCACCCCCCCTCTCAGTTGTCCAACAGGAAGTTGGTGCTTCCAATGAATGTAATTCTTCAAGACATATAAGAAAAAGCATTGCGTGCTTTTCTCCCGATTTGGGTTTCCACGTAAAACACTGGTGTACTGTGCATGTGTGTGATTGTTTATTTATTACTGCTCATTATTGGATAATAATTCTACATTGATATAACATTTGAAGAAAAAGGATTATAATTACGTTATTATTGATTCACCCCACCTCTCAGTAATCCAACAACCCAAACGGGGCCCACATGACTTTTGGTGCTTCATCTCCTAGGGTTAGGTTTTTGGATGTCTAGGGTTTTTTACATTCCTTTTTATTGTAAAAGGCCTTAAGAGACTCATTGTAACCATATTCTTGTGAATGAGTGCAGCAGTCACATCTCTTCTCAGAGATAAACTGCCACCATTCCAGCAAGCTTGTTTTTCGCTACATTTTACAGTTTCAACTTATTCCTTATTGAATAGAAAACCAGTTTTACTGTATCTCTGTTATTTTTTATTAAGAATCTTTTAATAATCTTTATTCATTTCGTTCTACTCATAAAATTCATATCAGAGATAGAGACATTGGACTTGGCTTTGCCCAAGATCTCAACAAAGGCGTTGTACAAACTAAAGATTAGTGTCACGCACGAAATTTAGTTCAAGGAAAGGTCTGATGTGATGAACTTACAGATATCTTAGGAAGAGAACATCACACTCAAGGAAGAAATCAACCAAGAAGGAAATGAAAATAATATAGAACAACAAAAGGTAGAAAAGATGGAGAAACAGATAAGCACAATAGTCTAAACCATCCCAGACAATGTAGAGTCAGAAAAAGTATCTTCTAAGAGGAATATGAGGAAGATAGCGCAAGCCTTAGAGCACTACAAGAGATAGACAAAGGAGTTGGAGGAGCACGCAATACCCACTACTCCTCCAGAATTCATAGCACAGTGAGAGCAAGATGCAATAGCATCTACAGATAACATAATGCAGGAAATACAACAAATAATAGAGTTATCGGAAAAGAGCGCTCAGTTGCGGACACAAATTTTAGAATATGGGAGCTTGCAAGAGCTGCAAGGAAGGGAAGATAGAGTACATGCAACAATGGAATATTTAAAACAGTGGCAAAAGACGATGCCATTTCCTGAGAAAATCAATACTACGACAGAGATGAAGATCCTACAGGAAGAGGAGAAAGCAGTGCAGGCACAGAAAATTGTAAGACAAACTCAATTGGAGCCTCTGGAGGAAAAGGTGGAACAATTGGTAGTGGATATTGACACAATGAAACTTCACATAGAATAGAAAGGCTTTGAGGGAGGATAAATATTGATACCTCCAGTCACCGTGCAAATGGTAGAATCCATGGTAGAGAAGAGAAACCAAGCTCAGGGCCAATGCCAGCAGATAGCACAAATGTATGAAGCACTGGCACAGGCAGTGAAAGATGTAGGAATTAGTGAGTGACTCGGGATGAGTCACGATGTTATTATTGGAGGTCTATTGGCATAGGACAATTTTGGGAAAGAATCATGGAAGCACCGGAAAATAGGGAGCGCGTCGGAAAGTGAGGAGTGCACCAGAATTGGAAGAAAAGCAACATCAGAAACATAGTAAAACACGCACTGAGAAAAGCAGTTACAAAGTGTACAAATTGTTGCAGATAAGTTGGAATGTGGAAAAGAACTGACTTGGAGAACAGTTGGATCGTGGACCAGCTGAGATGAAGTCAATGGGAAAGTGGACAAACCTAACCCACTTAGGGTTAGGGTTTTTGAAGGGGCTTTGTACCAATTTTTGTATAAGTAGAATGCAATATGACTAAAAAGGTTGTTGTTGGCAGGTTAGAGAATTATCCATTTGTAGACAGTTTGATAGTGGATTGGTGAGAGGTTCTCAGTTTGGTGAGGACTATTGAGACTTGAGGATATTTTTTGTAATGGAGGAAGAAATTTATAGTGCATGGCACTAGGTTTTGCATGAAGAATAATAAAGAGCTGAAGCGACAAGTCTTTGTGGATGTAGCCCAGTAGGGGGTGAACCACGGTATATCTGTGTCATGTGTATGAATGTTTCAATTGTTTCCATTTATATTTGAGTTAATGAGTTTTATGACGATCATGGTAGATTAGTAAAGGAAATAATACTGCTCACTAAGGATAACTTATGAACTCTATAGAACTTCACTAGATGAGTGAATGTCATAGCTAGTATTCAAATATGAATCTTGGGTTACAGTAGATGAATATATTTCATTGAATATATGATGTTATAATGGTTAATGAATTTTTTTTGGAGTAGTTTTGTCACTGGTTAGAACTAAGATATGATTAGGACCAGCTTAATAAATGAGTATTTGAGGGTTATCATTGAGTAAATCTAATGCCTCTGAGAGAGATACACATCCCATCCCTTGGTTGCAGAAATATAAGTCCTGCAACCACCCATTGAAGCCATCTCAGGTGAGATTGCATAGTTCACTTTGTGTGTTGCGTTTCCTCCTAGTATCCAGAAGGGTTGATGGTTGAGGGGTTGTTGGTAATCCTATAGTTAGAACCTAGGTTAGCCCATAAGAAACCAACACTCTAGAGGAAAGCCTAACTGAATGAAATTTGGATACAAACACTAAGTATTCTGGAACATGTTTGGAAAGAATGATAAGAACCATTTTTTTCTCCTCTTTTGATTTATCAACCCCACAAGACTTGAGTTGTGAGAACAAATATTAATATTTGGTAAAGAAATCTTGGAGATTGTCGAAGATTTTTGCATCCAAAGTTAGCAATTCCACCTTGAGTATATGTCCCCTCATCTTGTCCTGTTTGAAAAAAAATCCATCCATGGTGTTCCAAACTTCATTGGGTGTTTTACATGAGGATATGTGAAAGAGGAGCTCGGGAGAAATGAGACTACAAATAGTTCCAAACGCTTCATCCATCTGATTCAGATACTTGTATTTTTCTATGGATGATGTGGGTTTGGTCTCTGTTTCCATGGTTAACGTGTATAATCCTCTTCTTCGAAGATGCATTATCATCTTGTCCTTCCATGCAAAGAAAATGTACAGTGTAAGAATGAATTCTTTTGGAAATTCCATTTTTCCCAATGTCTTCAATATTCAGTACCTGCAAAAAGAGTCTGGTGTGTATTTTTCCTATAAATCTATTGGATTTGATACCATGTAAATGTGTATGAAAGAACAGATAATATCTAGCAAGGAAAAATGCATACACAATTTGTAGAGAAATGAGAAAAGACTGAAACGAGAGAGTGATAATCAAAGAATATTGCATTAACCAAATGAATGAATGACAATTTACACATAATACAATATGTATAACTCAACTAATGCACACTGGAGGAGAATCCAATGCACCATAGTGGTGTTCTATAGTGATATGGGCACACACCGGTAGTTATGAGAGTTAACTGCCACCTAGTCTGAGTTAACCAGTCTCTCAGTCTTCAGTTAACTGAATGAAAAAAAGTTAAGTGAGGAGCAGAACGAGGAATCATTAGTAATGCGCTAGTCTAGTGATAATCCCAATGAAAATGCACATTAGTAGGTGATGATACCAATGTTGCATGGTGATGAAACCAATGTCTCATTAAAACTCCACTCAACTGATCAAACTGAACTGTGAATTGAAGAGAATATTCTCCTAGAATGTAGGAAAATAAATATTCTCACTAAGCTATAGGAGACTAAATAATGACTAATAAACATAGGGAAAACCTTAGGAAAAAGAAATCCTAGGTGTGTGTGAAGTATCTCCAACATGATCAACATATTTTGCGATAAAAATTTTACGTGCCATCAAATTTGCTAATTTGCTAATGTTTTGAACAATTTGTGGATCCTTTTTCTTTCTTCCTAGTATTCTTAAACATAGTTTCCTAACTACTTTTGCATAAATTGGAAAATCTGCAATAGCTTGAAATAAGTGAATTTTAACACAAACGTTCTTTGATTCTCCTAATAAATCAATTTCTAGTTAAATTATTGGTTTTTCCAATGTTAACCTCTCTGGATAGAGAGGTGATTTACATGATTGTGATGGATATATTTGTGGAGAAGAAGTTTGTATTATTGGAGTAGGACTATCATTATTCTTTGATTGATTAATAGTTTCCTCCTCATTTTCCTCTTCAATATTGATTGGAAATTTTTTATTAACTACTTCCCCTGATCGTAAATAAATATCTCATAAATCAATAGGGGTAGTCATATATGTTGGAAAAGTTTGTAACTCGGTATTGTAAGAAGGATAATACCTTATTGTCTGGATTTGGAATGGGTCAAGTAAGTATTTGAGTTGGTATTTGATGGGGTCACTTTCTTGGTAATTTCAATTGTTGTTGTTGAGGTTGTGAAGGATATTGTTGTTTTTGGATTTGTGGAGGATATTGTTTTTGTTGGAATTGTGGGGGATATTGATATTGTTGTGAAGAATAGGGAAGAGCCGACATGTTTCCATAAGTAATCCATTGTCATCCTTGTTTCCAAGGTTGGTTTTGAACTTGTTGAGGGGAATATTGTTGAACTTATGAAGCATATTTTAGTGTAGGGTCTTGTGCCATACCTGATGGCTGATGATTCCATGCTCATTTTTGTGCCATCAAAAAATATGTTATGTTTCTTCACTATTTCCTTGATACAACACTTTGGGTTATGGTAATAAAGGACAATTGTTTGTTATATGATTTTTTGCACAAATAACACAAAATTCAATATTGTTAATATGAAAATCTCCTAATGTATATTCTTTCTACATTTGGAACAAAAATTGGCTAAATTTTCATTCTCATCATCTTGCTTCTTTTTAGTTTGTAATATATTCAATTGTGAGCTAAGAGAGCTAAGAATATCAATTCTAACATGATGTCTAATAAATTTCCAGGTTCAACCCCAATTACTCCTCCTGTTGTTGATTTATTGACTTTATAAATAACATATATGGGTCCCTTACGATGTTTAGGTTTACCTCGAGAGTAGCACTAACACATGTCACAAATTTCTTGATAAGTTACTTGAGACACATCCCCATGGCCCATGAGGTTAAGTAAATCTATGCATTTATCTCTAACTCCTTGCACAAAATTAATCTGAAGAATATTTGGATCCAATTTATTTTTCTTGGACCTTTGAAGATTATATTAAAATCTTTCAACACAATATTGTAAGATTTCCTCTTCTCTTTGTGTCATATTAAAAATCTCTTCATGTAAATCTCTATCTTTACGATACTCCTCATATTTTTTAAGAAAACATTTACGCATACCATCCCAATTTTTAATGGTATTACGCCCTAATCCCGTAAACCAACTCAAAGATGCATATTCAAGAGTAGAAAGAAACAATTTGAGCTTTTGTGCATCATCAAAATAATCATAACTATGAAAAAGTACATCAAATTCAAAAATAAATGTATTAGGAACTTCATTTACCATTACATGAAAATTTCGTAATGATGATGGTGGAATATTTTTCATTTTAATTGTCATCTCAGGATCCAAAATAGGGAACCCAAACGTTATCTCTTCTTCCACATTTGATGTTTCTTCTTCATCTGTCATGTTGTCTTCCAAACTATTTCAGATCTCGTAGATGTAATGGGGTGTTCTATTCCTTCTATTGGATTTGCTTCAACTAATAATTCAAGTTCTTCTATTTGTCCACTAATTAGTCCTTCTTGTATAGGATCAAATGGAAATAATACAACTTCCATAGTTTCACTTAATTTAGGATCTCATCACTTTGAACTTTCTTTTCCAATTTTCCTTTCACTTGAGGTCCCAATATTGTACTTGGTCATCCTCCTCTTCTGAATCTACCTACCAATGGGTTAGCAAATGAAGTGGCTCTTACTACACCATGATTTGGAGTGGATGGAATAATTCTTCCTATACCATGAAGAAATATTTCCTCTAGGATTTCTAGGTCTATTCATGCATCCTAAATTAACATGATTTAAAGTAAGTGAAACATATACTTACAACATTTTTTTTTTTTTTTTGTGTAAAATTGCATCTTAATGTGTCTTACCACACACACACACACACACACACACACACACACACACACATATATATATACCTATTCATATATGCTTTCTAAATTAACACTATAAATATCCAAATTATTTTTAGCATTTCCTTGACAATGACACCAAACATGACAATTAATTTGTATATATTACTTTTGCTACGAAGGAAATAGATGTAAACATTGTTTCATTTAATCATCAACTCAGAGTTAGTGTGTACTTGTGAAATGCTATGCACAATATATGCATATTTAGATCATTTGTAGTATCCAATAAAGTAAAGAAAGCCTATTTTATTTATAATTCAAACACTTAAACTATTCTATTCTAGTCAAGTAAAAAAAGGGTTATACTAGTTTAGAAAATAAAATAAAGATTGAATTGACCCAAAACAATAATTAGCAATACGACTTGTAATTAATGCATACTCAAACTTGAATCATAACCTACTAAAACTAGAAGTGTTATAGCTGCAAGTTACAATTACATCATACATGCCTAAAATCCATATTTATGTTTTCTTGTAACAATATCATGTTTTGATTGGTTTGATTTATAATTCAAGAAATGAATTTTTAACTTGTAAATCTTAAAGTGAAATTGAAATCTGCACACCACAATCATTGATTGAAAATAAATTTTAAAGTTTCATAACACATATTGAACAAAAATAAATCATTGAATAGAGACAAACAAATTAATGAACAAAAAAACAATGTACTGGAACAAAGGGGCCCTGCCTCTTCTGGAACAAGATGTTGAAAGAAACTAGAAACTTATGATATTAACTGAACACCAAAACTCACGTCAAAATATATTTTATTAAGATTTGAAAACATGTACTAGAAACAATTCACTATCCTTGCTATCATAATCATCATAACTAACTCTATACTACCTTTACATGTTGTGTTCTATTTATAAGTACAAAGTGTTTCACAAAGGAGAAAAATATCAGATCACGACATTTGAAAGTTTGTTACAATCTACAATTGAGCGTTTGCAATCTGATAGATCACATGGATTCTTGAACTTGCTAGTCCAGTGGAAATTGTGCCAATAGATTGTTGGAACTTGTTGTTGAATCAACACCAGTCTGAAACTTGAATTTGTTGTGCTAATCCGGTGACTTGAAATCTAGACTTGATCCTCTGAGATGACCTTGCATTATGCCTTTTCTTGACATTTGGAACATGCTAGAGCATCTACTCAAAACCTTGAATGTCCTCCACTTGTCATATATAACTAAATTGCATTGTGCTATTGGAGGTTCCATTCACTGCTACAAGTTATCAAACATCTTTAAACATATAACATTCAATGGTTTATAAATAAGCTTTTAATGTTACTTAAGCTATCAATAATTAAGAAAACATTTCCTATTTCCTTTTACCTTAATTCCTCCTAAGTGGGTATACCCTGCATAAAATATGGAAAGTAATAGAGAAATGTTATCTTGGTAAAAAGGGTAAAGAAAAAATAGGTAAAAGAACTAGCTAATATTAAAAAATGATGCCAAAATGGTGAACCATCATTGGTCTAACCCTATGGTCCAACTCCAAACATGCAAAGCTTGAGTTGAACAATCCTTCATTGAATGAATGGAGTCAATCAAGAGCTCGAGAGACAAATATTAAGTCGTACACCTATAAAAGGAAGGTGGGACCTAATGTTGAGTCAAGCTTTAAGGAATCAAACAATTATATTATTTTGATGTTTGAATGACCAAAGGGATCCCTAATCACCAACACTAGGGTAATGAGGAGTTGGGAAGATAAGGACTTCAAGTTGATAGATATCAGTGGCTAATTGTTGGCACGTTCACCTAATCGAACTTCAAATCAATTCCATATATCAACTACAAGTTGTTAGCCTTCATAACTTCATTTTATAAAGAAATATGATAGCCTTCATAACTTCATTTCAAATCAATTCCATATATCAACTACAAGTTGTTAGCCTTCATAACTTCATTTTATAAAGAAATATGATAGCCTTCATAACTTCATTTTATAAAGAAATATGATAAGACATGGCCTTTTGAATTACGAAAATTGGGAGATGAGAAACAAAGACTTTGAATTAAACAAACAACCTTGCAACCTCTAATATCTATTGACGTCAATGTTGATATGTATACATTGAAAATTTTGTGAATATCCATGATACCACCATAATTTAATATTTTATTAGGCATTATCAATGAATCAAACAATATATGATAAAATCTTGATATCATTTCAAAAATAATAAAGTAAAATTGATATCAACTTATATATTTTTAACTTATATATTTTTAATTGATAATTAAAAAATAATAAAATAAAAAGCATTTATGGAACTTTATCCAAAAAATAATAGATTATAATAATTAAGATATTAATTTCTTCATAACCATGATATAGATCACCTTAACGAAGAACATTTAAACATAAAATATAATTAAAAATCTAGCTAAGGTTACTCATATAAATGACATTAACATTTAGTTAAGGTTAATAAGCATAAAAAGTAATGTCTCGAGTAATTTTATTATTTAGTAAAAGTATCTCGCTATAGACTTCTAACTATTAAAAAACATTAAATTATATTTTTAATTTTGCCATCGGTCTAAAATTCACCAAAGGCTCATTTTTTTTTTGTTTTTGATTCTGAAATTTTAATATGAGGTACTCTTGCATGTACTTTGATACTTATGCAAATTTCACTGTATTCAAATCAACAGAAAATAAGTTATAGTAGAAATACCAAGCTGACTTGTTTGAAACATATTTTCAGGATTATTCGCGAACCCTAACTTCCACAGAGTATATCTCTGAAAATATTGCGAATAAATGGATGAAGTTTTAACCATAGATACTATGATCTATGTTTTCCATCTCCTCAAAATTTCATGGTCCGAAACATCACAGAATAGAAGTTATAGAAAATATGGCAAACCCTCCTAAATTTTGTCCTATTTTAGAGAGCTCACGTGTACGGAATGCTCCACATGGAATATTTTCTGTATGGATATGAAAATGGTAGAAAACATACTAGAGACTGTAATATAACCAATACATTTGGTCGTACTAAATTTGGATCTGGTATGAAAAAGTTATGATGTTTTTACCTGAAACACCTGTTTTAGACTAGTTTCAGGACTAGCGACAAACCCTATTTTCCACGAAGTGTAAATCCAAAAATAAATTGACCCACAAGCTGAAATTTTTATCACAGTTACTTGGATATATTTTCTCAACAACCTCCATATTTATCTATCTGATTCATTCTAGAAAAAAAGTTATTGCGAAAATGGTGAGATGACCTATAAATAACATACCTTAGAAAGCATCATCAAAATACCTTATCCTCCCTTGAATTTCAACCTTCCTTACTTCACCTTCCCTCTGAAATGCTCGTTAGATATCCTTTGGTTACCTCAGTAACTTGTAGATATTCAATATGCTCAATGCATACTAATGGGAGACCCTTGCTCTCTTATTTATACTCTCCAAGTAGCTTCCTCTAGAAGTATCCACTTAACCACTCTGTCCACTTAACCACTTTGTCCACTTAGCCACATTTCCACTTAACCCACTTTGTCCACTTAGCCACTTTGTCCACTTAACCACTTTTTCCACTTAGTCAGTTTGTCCACTTAACCCACTTTATCCAGTTAACCCACTTTGTCCACTTAGCCACTTTGTCCACTTAACCACCTATCCACAAATAGTAAACTCTTCAATTCTAGTTGCAACTAATTTATTTTTAATTGTTTTATTGTTGCAATCACTTAACCCATGACTGACCACTTTGACTGGTCAACTTATTCTAGGAGCATCTAGAATAATTGGACTTCTTTGACCTTCTAGAGTCTTCTATATAACTCATGAGGATTCTCCAACTTCACATGGTCATAACTCTCTAACCGTGAGGAGTTATGTGACGTTCCACATATCACCAGAAATGACATGGCATATACTATCCATATGAAATAGTTTCTCCTACAAATTCACTGATATTCATTACATTATTCCTTAATCAAAATTGGGTTCCCTAACCACACTGCTGGGATACCTCACCATTTGGACTTCACAAAGCATCTTCCCATGAGGGATTTCACCATAAGGGGACCACTTTGAGAACTTTATCCAAGAGAATCTTCCCATGAGGGATTTCACCATAAGGGAACCACTATGGAGTTTATCCATTTGGTTATTCCTATCAACCATGACAAGACAATAATGACCAACCTTTACATCATCCCGTCTATACATCAATCCATGACAATACATCACTATGAAACCACTTGACATCTTTGAAATCAATTACATCTATGACAACATAGGCCATCAATCAATACATCAATGATACTATGACAAGACATCAACTCTTTGACATCAATCATTTGACATCAATGACAATATAATGCAACACTTCAATGTCTATCAATAATAGCAGGAACATATTCATAAAGTGGCCACTTTGGAAGCACC
>JASDQU010682829.1:80116-91974 GCA_032191745.1 Picea mariana
TGTTGTATTTAGTTTTAGTTAGTTAGTTTTATTTAGTTTAGTTAGTTTCATTTAGTTAGATTAGTTAGTTTAGATTAGTTTTCTCTTTGGTTTTCTTAGGACCTTAGAATGGCTAACGGAGCCGTTAAACCCGTCAGGGTGGTTCATTCCAAACGGCTTGGGTTATTAGACAACCTCGGACCAGTTCCACTCTCTCAATTGACGGACGATCAATTCTGCCCATCAACAAATGGTGCTAGAAGGAGGGCTTGAACTTAATTAATGGCACGAGACGGTCGCAAGACTCCTCCCCCCCCTAATCGCTCACCTATAGTGACTAGAAGTCGTTCACACGATAATATCCCTCTTCAAACAGCAACTACTTCAACCGACAATCCACAGATCACATTTGAGCCAGCAACCCCTAATCCTACTGGTGGTGACATCCAAGAGATTGTCCGTCAATCTCTTATTAAAACACATAGTGCCTTAGCTCGTCTTAGGCAACCAAACCATCTGTGGGGTTGACCTTTGGACTTCTCTGATATCAGAGAACAATTAGGTGACACTAACCTCACTGTGAATCCTACAGATNTATCCTTCTTCTTCTGGAGGATATTCCTCTTCAGACGAAGGCAATTCACCTTCTCAGCCTTCCACACCCACTACCCCGATGGAAAATTAGAACAACCCTGCTAGACCCTGGCTTGACCAGGATGTTGTAGTTGTACCTGGAGCTCAGCACCCTTTACCTAAACACCTGGAGAAGTGGCTTCTTAAGTTTGATCCTGATTCCAAACAGATAGCTGAAGATCATATCAAAAAATTTATGTTAGCCATTAGACTCTGCAATTTTGAACATGAAGATGTTGTCTGTAGGTTGTTCCCTTATACCTTCGAGGGTAATGCATCCACTTGGTACTTTTCCCAACAACCCCATACCATTGTGTCTTGGGAAAAGTTTGAGTCATGCTTTTTGGAAAAATTCGGAGATGGTAAACCTCTGGAAGTCTTAGTCATGGACCTTTCAAGCTTAAAAATGAACCCAAAAGAAAAAGTTAAATATTTTAATCAAAGATTCTTAACACTTAAAAATTGAATCTCTGCAGATTCTATGCCTGTCGAGAGTCTTGTAATAGTTTACTACACTAAATATTTGCATCAAAGCATAGCTATTTGGGTTAAACGATCTAAAAAGGCCACATTGTTAGAAGCCTTCGAGGAGGCTAGCCAGATAGAAAAAGACATACTTAGTCTTAAAGACTCTTCTAGCAATGAAACTGAAACTAGCTCTTCTTCCAAAAAGAAGATTGAAATCCTCCCTAGACCCACACAAAGAAAAACACAACCTGAAAACTCTGAATTGGAAAACCTAACTAAAGTTGTTCAAAAACTGTCTAATCAAGTTATAGACTTAAAAAGGTCGACAGAAGAAGCTTCCTTGAGTAAAGGACCCTACAAACCTCCTTTTCGAAAGCCCCTTCCTACCAACCAACCTAATCCAACCATCGAAGGCCTTAATCTAGAAAGTTTGCAATGTGCTCTTCAAACAATTCTAGAAGCCCAAGATAACTTGATACCTCCTGAGATCCCTCAAGAGGAAGTCGAATAGGAAACAGTTCAAGAAGAAGAGTATTCTCCAAACATCTTTGGACATTTCTCAGACAACATCTTTCAAGCTAACTTCAAGACTGTTCACCCTTATAACACTAGGACTAAGACAACAAATAAGCCTTCTATCGAGAACGCTACAAATTCACCTCCAAAGCCATCTAAATCAGTAGAAACTAAACAGAGTAATGCCAGCCCTAATTTAGATAATGATGTTGTTGAAGATCTTAAAAAATTAAGGGCAAACATTTCTATTTATGAGTTGTTGAAGTTTCCATTTTTGTTACAAAAAATGTTGCAAAATATTTCAGAGAACGACAAGAATGGTAATTCTAATGGTAACAAGGTTGTGCAAACTAAAACCCCCCAGAAGACTTCCACGAACAACAATCATGATCCTCAAGATAAACAAAGCCTTCCTGTAGTTCCTGTAAATAATGTAAATAATGTAGATAAAGTAGCTTTAGAAATTGCGAGTAAAAAGCCACTAGCTACTACTCTTAGTACTCGCAAGAATGTACCTCCTTTTCTTTTAACTTTCAATATTTTTAACAGAAATGTGCATAATTGTATGGTGGACTTAGGGGCATCATCTAATGTGATGCCTTGGTCTATCCGCCAAAATATTAACGCTGAAGTGGAACCATCTACTTTGAAAATAATACAACTTGATCGAACAAATGTCAATGTTATAGGTGAACTAAAGAATGTACTTATTAGATTGTCATCTAATCCCAAGGTTCATCAAGTTATTGATATAATCGTTATGGATATTCTGGAAGTGTATGGCATGTTTTTAAGCAGGCACTGGTCGGAGCAGCTACATGGTTACTTTGCAACGGACTGGTCTCACTTATGGCTTCCAGAGAACGGAAAGCCTAATAAAATCAGAGTAAACCGTGAGCGCTACCTCAAGTTCACGGTCACTGATTTGAATGATCCTAATGAACCGTACACACCTCCTGCTGATTCACCTTAAGTACAAGGGATGGACACCTTCTTATGGCTAAGGTTTCACCTATCATCAATCCAGAACAACAGTCTGAGATCGTAGCATTTGTGCAGCCCGCACCTTACACACAACAATCTCATGAACCCGATACAAATCAAATTTGGTCTCTGTATTTCGATGGGTCAAAGTCCAAAGAAGGAGATAGAGCAAGCTGCGTCATTATCGATCCGGTAGGTAACAAAACATTGATAGCATGTAGGTTGGAATTTGAATGTACTAACAATACTGCAGAATATGAGGCTTTACTGCAAGGTCTCAGAAAATCTTTGGACATGAACATTCAAAATCTAACTGTCTTTGGCGACTCTGAAATAGTGGTTAGACAGGTAAGAGATTCTATCCATTGTCTTTCTCCGCATCTCAAAAGCTACCAGTCTGAGGTATGGAATTTAATGAGTAAATTTTCTTCTTTTAATATAA
This sequence comes from Picea mariana, assembly GCA_032191745.1. Classification (NCBI taxonomy): domain Eukaryota; kingdom Viridiplantae; phylum Streptophyta; class Pinopsida; order Pinales; family Pinaceae; genus Picea; species Picea mariana. Next base: position 83,139 of record JASDQU010682829.1, read on the forward strand.
ATTCCATTCCTAGATTGAATAATTCTGAAGCAGATTTATTAGCTAATGTAGCTTCTAAACTTCTTTCTGCAGAAGGCTTGTCCCCAGACGCATTCTTCGTTGAGTTATTGTTTCGGCCATCCATTCCTGATAACGTCACAAACTGGAGAGTATTTGACGATGATCATCATATTATCAACTTTCTGCACATGGAAGAAACCTTCCAAGGCACGGTGATAGACGAGCACACACACGACAACAATTTGCATGATTTCACGGTAATACCTGATCCGAAAACTCCTGAAGCTCTATCGGATATGGTAAACTCGATCCCAAAATCTGTAATTAGATTAGAGAAGTTTTATGATTTTGAAGATAAATTTAAAAAGACGGTCAATTGTAAAACCAATAGTTCCTCGTTATCTTATGAAAAAGTTAATTTAGGAACTAGTGAAAATCCTCAGTGTATCAATCTAGGCTTGGGATGTTCTAGAAAAGAAAAATTTGTTTTGATTAAATTGTTTAAAGAATTCCAGGATGTCTTTGCATGGACATACGATGATCTTAAAACGTTCGACCCTAATATCATACAGCATGTCCTCCCGATGAAGCCCCAAACCTTACCCTTCCAACAGAAACTGAGGAAGATGCATCCTAAACTAGAACTGACCATTCAAAAAGAATTGAATAAGCTCCTAAGTGATAAAATATTTTTTCTTGTTAGGCACACTCAATGGGTTTCCAACCTTGTCCCAGTTCGGAATAAAAATGGGGAAATCCGACTTTGTGTCGATTTCCGAAACCTTAATAGAGTGTCTGATAAAGACAATTATCCTGTCCCACCCATGGAACAGATCCTGCAATAGGTGTCTGGTTCCAAGAGGCTATCTTTATTGGATGGTTTCTCTAGATACAACCAAGTCCTGATGTCTCCACCAGACCAACTCAAAACTACCTTCCATACTCCGTGGGGCACTTATTCTTATCGCAAAATGCCCTTTGGATTGATTAATGTTGGTGCTACCTTTTAGAGAGAAATGGATATTGCTTTCCGAGGCTTAATTAATCAATCCATTTTAGTTTACTTAGATGATGTGACCGTTTATTCTAAAAACAAAAATGATCATCTAGCTCACTTACGAGCCGTCCTACTACGATGTCGTAAATACGGCATCTCCTTGAACCCCAAAAAGTCCATCTTTGCAGTAGAACAGGGTAAATTACTTGGATTCATTGTGTCTAGTGATGGGATGATTATTGATCCCGAGAGGACTCAAGTCATCGCTAAAATTCCCCCACCTACATCCAAAAAATCCATGTAGTCTTTCTTAGGCCAGATTAACTTCGAGAGAAGATTTGTCCCTAGCTTCTCCGAAATGGTCAGGCCTCTCCAGAACCTGATTAAGAAAGACACCCAATATCATTGGGGACCCACAGAAAATCAAGCTTTTAATGTGATAAAGAAGGCTATAATAGACGCTCCGTCTCTCATGAGCCCTAACTTCTCTCAAGATTTTACACTCTATACTTTTTCCTCTGACCGTTCTTATGTCACCGTCCTAACTCAGAAGAATTCCGACAACAACGAAGTACCCATCGCCTTTATGAGTTCCTCTTTCAAAGGTGCTGAACTTAAATACCCAGCGGTTGATCGGAAAGCCTACGCTATTTTCAAAGCAATTAATCATTTCCAGTCCTATCTTTTGAAGTCAAGGATGAAAGTCATTGTCCCCTACCCTGCCGTAAGGAACTTGTTAGTGCAGAAGGAGTTAGGAGAGAAGAGAGCTAACTGGGTCACCTCCTTACAAGAGTATGACTTGGAAATCACTCCAGCTCATATCGTGAGAGGCCAAGGGTTGTGTAAGTTGGTGGTTTATTCAGAAACAGGTCAGCAAGAAGATAGTGATACATCAAACCTAGGACAAAGCGATCAAAGTTTGATTTGTTGCACACAAAATCTCGTTAGTCCCTGGTACGACGATATTAGATTCTGTCTTGAACATGGGTCATCACCTCGTCACCTTGACCCCACCAAGAGAAGAGTGTTAAGACTAAATTCCACCTCCTTTCATCTAATTAACGATATACTGTTTCGTCAAAATTTTGACGACATACTGATGCGTTGTCTCGAGAAAGACGAAGAAGAAAAAGTCTTGCTTGAGTTGCATGCAGGAGAAGCTAGTGGTCACTTCGGTGGCGACACCACTGCTCATAAGGTTTTAAGAGCCAGTTACTACTAGCCCACTCTTTTTAGGGACACCCATGCCTTGTGTCGCAAATGCATCATCTGTCAGAAAGCATCAGGGCAGTTACAAAAACCAACCTTTCCCTTGCAACCCGTCTCAGTAGATTCTCCTTTCCAGCAAGGGGGCCTTGATATCATAGGTCTAATTAACCCTCCATCCTCGCAACAGAACAAGTATTTTGTGACAGCCACAGATTACTTTACACGATGGTCTGAAGCTGCTGCACTAAGAACTGTTAACACCAGTCAGGTAATTGCCTTTCTAAACTCAAATATTATCACTCGTTTCGGCATCCCTGATTGTCTAGTCTTTGATAATGCTTCATACTTTTCTTCTCTTGAGATGAGCGAGTTCACTTTGGAGAAAGGAATAAAGCTGAAGTATTCTGCTAGTTACTACCCCCAGGGCAACGGCTTAGCGGAATCAACAAACAAGAACTTGATCAAAATTATCAAGAGAACCGTGGTTGAAAATCACAAGAACTTGCACAATGCACTGCTAAACGCACTGTGGGATGATAGGGTAACACCCAAAGCTGCTATAGGTAACTCCCCCTTTTTTCTCGTTTATGGTAGAGAAGCAATTCTGCCACCTCACATTCTTCTTCCTTCGCTTTAGTTGTCGCAAAAAGTCCAAGAAGAAGATTGTCCCCCTTTAGAAAACCGAATTAACGCTTTGATGAAGTTGGAAGAAGTAAGAGCCCAAGCTAAGCGTAAGTTAGATCAACATCAACAATTGATTAAAATCTAGTTCGATTCTAATTCTGCTTCTGATAGGAATTTTGAAGTAGGCGATCTCGTCTTGAAGTGGGACAAACCACACGAAGGAAAGGGTGAACACACCAAATTTCAAAACTTATGGCTTGGACCATTTTTAATTGCTGAAAAGTTGGGTCCTAGTTCCTTTCGATTGCAGAATCTTGAAGGGCAGCTTGACACCTATCCGGTGAATGGCCAGGCCCTGAAGAGATACTTTGCTTGATAATTACCCTTGTATATTATGTAAATATTTCGTTTTTGTTTGCATTTTCGTTTGATTTCTATTTCCATTTTGATTTGAATTTATCAGTTTGTGTTTTTGGACATACACATACCTGTACACTGATCCATTCAGAGAAAGACGATAGAAAATTTCTTCCCTGAAATAACTTCTGGAAGTTTTTACAAATATCAATGATATATTGTTGAAATTTGTGTTGGAAAATTTTGTTGTTTGAAAGAATTTTACTGATTACAATCTCTGAGCAAAGCTCCTCATGATCATCTATTATCTTTTTACGTTGTCCCTTTTCCGTAAAGGAATGACTCAAAAGATGTCTCCCTATCATAGGAAGTTGTTTTGTAAATAAAACATCTCTGAATCTAAATAAAGGACAGTGCTAAAAAATTATGATGAGGTCTAAAAAATATGTTAAAATATTAAGATTTTCAGTGTCACCCCGCTCAGCGATATCTATAAAAGAAAAACAAAATTTTTTTATTAATAAGAGTTGTGGGAAGTGTTTGTTAACCTGTCGGGATACTGAACAGGTCTGCTGGAAGCGGGTAAATGCAAGCATGGTGCCAAGACAACTTTGTCGGGGTACTGAACAGGCCCGCTGGCAACAAAGCAATGTTGGGTACATGAAAATCTGCAAAAAAAATATAAGAAACCTATTTAATGTCGTTTATTCTGATCCAGAACTTCTTGGCAGGATACAGATGTCAGAGTGGGTTAAATGGAAACCCTGTCGAGGCTATGCATGCCTGCTGGCAATAGTGGCCATGCCAACAGTATCGAAGATTTTATCTTTAATATCGTGAATTGTTGATCTTAAGAATGTTATTGGTTTTCATCTTTTAAAACACTGCTGAAAAGATGGTTAATGATAATGTTTATACGATTTTATGGTTGTTATTTTCGAGTTGAAATTTTCTTGCCTGTCCTAATCTGAATTTGTTACCTTTGCAGAGATAACTGCTTCTACCAATGTGTCACCATTGTTGGCAGCCAATTCACTTTTTTCTGTTATCCTATAAGATGCCTACACCAATGTTTTGCAAACATCGATTTTTCATCGCATTTTTCAAATAGACGACACTTTCATCTCTTGCGACATTTACACATTTGTCTTCATTAAGTTTTCACGACTGTAAGCGTGAAAACTTCTCCTTTCGAAGTTGTTTTTCGATCATTATCTAAACTGTGGGTATTTCTTTTGTCATTATGCGCTTACCTTTTATTGATCATTACACGATTGGCAATATCCTTTGATCGGTTATCATACTTCGATTGATTATATAACTTGGTTCTGTTGAGTTTGTAAGCCATTGAGTTTGTAAGACATTGAGCAATTGGATTTGCATTTTATGACTTGCCTAATCATTGATTCTATGAAATGCATAGGGGTTTTGATTAAGTTTTATATGTGTATGATATAATCCTTATGTTCATATTTTCAAAAAATTTAGCTAGTCGACTATATGCAATATCGTTTTGGCACTTTGATTAAACTTTTGATTGATACATTGGCGCATATATGATTTTTGGTATTGACCTATACGTCGAATGTTTTGAACACTATGGCATAGTGCTGGCGCGTATTGGTATACACATTGGATTTGATTAGGTGTACACATGACTTATTGGATGATCCACTATTATGAATTGAACATCTATATCGGCGGTTGTACTTTGACCATAATTGTTTTGCATGGCGGTGAATAACTCCACAACCTTCGCATGCTTGCGCTAAAGCTTACCCCTTTTGGCTCGATTCATTGCTATTGGTACGGATAGCTCTGTTACTATGTGTTCGAACCCTTCCCTTACCATGCATTCAACTCCATGGCACCAGTCATGCGAGTTGAACCCAATGGCAAACAGGCCCTGTTGATGTTTGACAATGCCCGCCAAGATTTGGCAGACAGTGGATGGCTTACCTTCATGGAACATTTTGAGGTTTTTAACCTTTGCGTAGCTCGACAGTTTGCCATGAAATTCGATGGCTATTGAGCTAAAGTAGGCGACATACAATTGGAAATTGATGAGAAATTTATCAGTCTTGCTACGGGTTTGCCTGCCACTGGACAACGATGGTTCAAGAATTGCAAGGTCAACGAGGTCCCATGGACACTGTTTTTCCTCTCGCGCAAGGTTACCTTGGGTGACAGAGGTATGTCTATCTCTGTACTTAAACTGCGATGGAACGATTTATTGATGATAATCAAACAGTTCGTGACCTGTGAAGGTCGATACGGACTTGTATTCCTCCACCACCTGCGTTTGCTTATGGTTTTTATGGGATATCAGCTCAATATGCCCTATTATTTGCATCGTATCTTGTTTAAAATGTCGAAGAAGTTCAAAAGGCACCAGGCCGACAGTAGCTTGTTTCATTACGAGCTTGTTAAGCTTATCGTTGTCTGTCATTTGAGTCTACATGGGGATAGTTGGAGCAACTTCATTGCTCGGAATGGTTTCGAGGATCCAAACCCTACACAGGTTGACAAACCTGTGGTGAGTGAGGTAAAGGTTGTACCCCCAGTTCCCTACCATATCCTTCTTCCTAAACACTCGGCCAAACCTCCTATCGATTTACCCCACACTGTGACTAAGAGTGTTGAGACTGTTAAACCTATGAGAAAAAATCCCAAGGAAAACCTCACTGCAAATGCCAAGGGGAAAAAGAATGCACGTTTGATTTCACGAATGGCAAGGAACAAGCCAAAATCCCCTGTCGAGCCAAACCCTATCATGTTGAGTGAGGACTCTGATTCGGAAGTGGAGCGTTTCTTGGCTAGCGAATACCCCTATTCGCAAGGTTTGTGTGCCGAACCCTCATATGATTTTGTGTCAAAACTACCCCCCTGCCTAAAGGAAGACCCTAACTACACAGGCATTAAGTTGTCTTGTGAAACCCTCGACCATTTTCCCAAACCCTCACCTATTCTACCTAAACCTACACAGTCACCTTGTGACCACTGTAATTCATGGTTAGAGTGATATTATAATGATGTTCCTATGCTCCAGTCAAGGATTCAATCTTTGGAAGACCAGATTGCAGTCCTAACCAGTCAAAAGGCCAAGCTCCAAGCAGTGGATAAAAAGAAAAAGACAACCGGCTCGATCCTATTTAAAAACGTGGAATCAGCCACGGCTGTTGTAAATTCCAAGTTCGCATGATTGAGTAGCCTCGTCGCTACACAGGTATGTTTTGATATCATTTGTTTTGTAAATAATCTAGGTTTATATAACGATTCAAATTCAGTTTTTAAATGGTTCTATCTTGAATCACTCTGTTATAATCGTGTGCATTCTATATATGGATTTGCTTTGAATAAAAACAAATTTCGAGTCACAGTTTAGTCTCTCTTAGATTTTCATCGATTTGATTGATCTTAGTGTGGATTTGATTTGTTTGATTGAGTTAAAATGGATGCTTCGCTGTCAATCGAATTTGTTTGTATCTATTCTAGACAGGAAATGTTTCTAATACTCAATTTAGAAAACGATCACATTTCAATTCGATTTCGTTATAATTCATACGCTATGATTGGCAACGATTTTAATGAGGTTAATTGTTATGGTTTGTTGTGCCATATGACCTTCAAAGAACAGGAATACAACTCGGATCGTTTCCAATGTGACTCTGTTCTTCGGAAACATTGCTTTTTATTTTAAGCCTGTACGAACATGCCCAAATCATGAAATGGATTTGATGCTTAACGATTATGTTGAACCCCAGCCAGTTAATTCGTATTGATAGAAGAAATGTTAGCTCAACCATGTTACGATTTGGATTCGTATCGCAATGGATGCTCTGTTTGATTTTAATTTATAGAACGAGATTGGTTACATCCGGATTCACGATTTATTTTTATGTTAAACTCAGTCATGATTTGTTTGAAATTAATGATTGCGTTCAATACCAATCAATATTATTTTCCCATTTTGCAATAACCAATTATCACTTATCTCGATTCTTTTGTGATTATGATCAAAGTCAAATCGATCTGGTTATGATTTTATATGAATTGATTCTCGCACCTGTTTGAATTAATCTACTTGTGGCGTGAATCATTTGATGCCATGACAACTATAATAATTTTAAAATGATTTTGTTTCAATCTGATCGTATCTCTTGTTGTTGGAAAAACATGACGTTTGCCTGCGATTTGTTTGATTGCATTACTTTCAAATTGGATATGAAACAATTTTCAAATCTGTTTGGTTTTGATTCTGTCTACCCGATTTATGACTATAATCAAAACAGAGTATTGCTATCTCTGTACTCGGTTAATGATGTGGATCCTGTTTGAGTTCATAATAGAATATCGATTTCAATTTATGATCCATTCTCGAGTAATTATTGGATGTCAGTTAAATTGAATTTCTTAAAAAGATTTGATTTAATTTCAATTCTGATTTTGTATATTATTTTAGACTAGCTACAGAATCAGATGATTATGTAGCTAAGTCTGTAGAATTTAAATTTTAAATTTTTATTAATAAAAGATATTTCTAATTTGTTCATTTGTGTCATTTTCAGGTGAATTCGAATTTCATGGGATTTGATGGACAGTTCAAAGGATATTTTGAAATATTTTAGTTTCATTTTAGTTTCCTAATTTAGCTGATCTTGGGAATATCTTCCCAGATTATGTAAACAGTTTGATAACTTCCACATGGAGGTTTTACCCTGTGGAAAAACTTATAAATACTCATTATTTTTTGTAATAAGATCATCCTCATTCGTGGGAGAACAAGGATATGGAATTTTAATACAGACTGAGACAGAATTTGATATTCTGCTACAGCTTTAGCTTTTCATAATATCAATATTTTATTTTATGTTTATGTGTATCAATTTTCATTTGGTTAATGACTACTTTAGCTATCTTAGTCTTTTGCAAATGATATAATTTAATCAATATAATCCATATCTGATTTCTTCCAGTGTATAAAAAACATAGCAATTTCTCTTCTTCATAAGTTGAATTATTAAGTATAAGTTTTTGCATAACAGGTTTCCCTTATTGCAGAGATTTATAAATCATATAATTGTTACGATTTTTTATGTCTTGTTTTTCCTGTAAACAAACTCAAAGAGAATTGCAGCTATCGTTTACGAGAAGCTTTTGGATTACCCGGTGCGAGTTTTTTTCCTCCGACCAGCTTCGAAGTCATCATACACAGGACAAATTTGGAGCGTTTCCAGGTCAGTTTGTCATTTGATTGTTTAGTATATTTATTAGTAATTTAGTTTAGAGATAAGTTAAGTTAGATTTATAGTTAGAATTAGTATATTAGATCGTTTAATTTCAGTAAGTTTTATTTCTTGTTCATAAAATTATAAAAATCAAAAAATATCTCTAGCTGTCTTAGGACAGAAAGAAAATGAGTTTTACAGGTTTTATTTAAATCTGTATTTTGTTAATATTGTACATCTTGTGAATAAGTTATATTGCAATTAGTAGTTAGACAGTTAATTAGTTAGAGTTAGTATAGTATTAGTTAGTAGTTGTATATATAGAAATAGTAGATTAGTGTATTAGTTTGTTTTATTGTTAGTTAGTTTAGTTTGTTGTATTTAGTTTTAGTTAGTTAGTTTTATTTAGTTTAGTTAGTTT
>JASDQU010682830.1:50815-63134 GCA_032191745.1 Picea mariana
TAATCACGAAACTCAATAAATATAACATTCTAAAATAATTTAAATGAATTTAATGACAAAAAGAAATGATTGTAATTGATTTGATTAAATAATTCTTTCGAGGTCCACGATTGCCTTGAGTAAACAGTGAATTTCATATTATAGAAGAATATATTTTAATTTATGGTAGAAGTAAATTTAAATTTATTCTTATTCAAAGTATAAAATCTAAATATGTGCTTAGTAATTTAAGAATTTTTAAATAAAATTCAATCAACAAAACCTTAAAGTTATTTCTATTATTAAATTAAAGTTCTTTCTATTATTAAATGAAACTTATATAGATATGTATTTTAAATATCTAATTTTAAAATAAGGAAAGAGAATTTTTTGTTATGTCCCTCCTATAACAGTGACATAAAGTTTTTGACAACTTTAATTAGTTTTCAAGAACGATTTTAAAGGCATCCAATGGTGTTTTAAGCTAAAGTTCCATTGCCTTGAAAACAGGAGCCGGGGGGGTGGCAGCGGGTTCCATAGCCTTGAGAACAGGGGTGGCAACAGGTTCCATTGCCTTGAGAACGAGAGCCAAAGATGGAAGTGAGATGCATTAATTCTTTGGCAAGTGGATGGGAACCAGAGCCAGGGGGTGGCACCATGGCCACACTACAGTCGATGGAATATTGTGTGGCAAGTCGCATGTCATCATAAAACATGTCACTCTTTGCATCTTACTCTATAGAAACATCTATAGCATCCCAACATCATTTCCCTAGTGTGAAAGAGGTGGTACCGGGTATATTCTCTCACTCACAAGCATGTTACCATTATGTTTTGTTACGCCATAGTCCCTTCATATCTTAGTGCTCAATTCCCACGGCTTCAATCACTGAAACTGAAGGGGAAGCCCACAACTACCATGTTTAATTTGATTCCACCAGACTGGCGCGAATATGTTGAGCTGTGAATTAACTAGATATCTGAGACATTTCATTGCTTAAAATGTCTTCACTTGCGTAGAATGATCACTATGGATGAGGATCTTAGGGTTTTGGATTGCAGCCATGGAAACATTCTTCAGGTGCTTAAGCCAGAGAAGTTCTTCATATTTTCAACTCTGGGCTCCCTGAAATTGCACTCTCCTGAAGGTAACTTTCAAGTTTCCTAAGCTTCCCACTAATTGAGCACAAGAAAATAGTTTGGCAAAGGGAATCTAGTGGTGTGCAACTATGTGTTGGTCAAAATCCATAATGCCCATTGGACCCCACACAACCCCAAATACAGACTCGTTACATAGTCTGGTGATTTGCAATGTCTGGATTTTATGTTTTTATCCATAATGTACTAATTTTCCATCCCATGATGGGCATAAATGTATCACACTTTCANTATTCAATTAAGCAATATATGATGAGTAACAAACCCTTATGAACACAAGATTTTATCGTGGAACCCAACAGGGAAAACCACCAACTCTTTTCTCGTTAATAAAAATTTATTTTACAAAATTATTTTCAAGCTACAACTTGATGGAGAGCCATTCCCCAAGTTTCTTCAGCCACATCTAAACGGATGTTGTCACACCCCATTTACCAACTACAAATGGAAGGATGCACCCACACACTCATTCACCAGCACCAACTGGTAGGAGGCTTCAACCCCCTATTTAGTCAGCTACAACTGACAAAGAAGCACCAACTAGTAGGGGGCTTCGACCCCCTATTTAGTCAGATACAAGTGACAAGGAAGCACAAAATCCCCTCCAGGCTCCAACCTGCCCTTGCACCACCCAACCACCCTTAGTTTATAATGTAATTCAATCTCTTCTGCTCTTCATGAAATTTGACTCATGCAACCATTGTTGTACTTTCTACTTGTCTGATGTTGCCTCTCCTTGTATGGTCTTCTGTATCAAGTATTGGATTGCATAACTGCTACTCTGTCTTCTTTTGTTCTTGATGTCCAATAAGACATTGAGAGGCACCTTAAGACAAATCGTTCTTCATCTTGGACTCTACTTCTATTTTTGATCTTCTAATGTAAACTACAGAGACACTTTCTTCTCACCACTTTTTATCATTTATATAATCTTCAAACATGTGTGAAATTTAAAACATCGTGTCTCTTTATTTGAACCATTGTACCTTTTCATTTAAAATGATAATCTAAATTTAATTAATATCATTTTTTCTTTTTATTCTTTATTCATATTTTCATGATTTAATTCTCTTTTAATCATGACTATGTATCGGTTCAATTTTTTTTTGTCATGAGTTGATTACATTTTAATTATATTTACCGTGAATACCTTTCATAAATTGATCACAACATGGATCAATTTTATCCTCTATACTTGTTCACGGATATTCATTAATTTCATAGAGACCAGATACTATGGAGGCGCTTCCTTCAAGCCATTTCATATGACCGATCATTACAGAACCACGGGCTTACAGAATATAGTGACCTATTCATAGTTTCATTTTAAAAACTCTTATAACATATGACCAACGACAGTGAATTCATGTTTAGGCGAGATGAGAGCATGAGCGCTTATCAATTGAATGGACATGATTCATTCTCTCGATGGGATGGACGGCTGATGGGATTTCAATGCTTTTCCCTTCGAGTCTTTGTGACTCCCAATACTTCAAAACTCCCGAATATGATATTGCCAAAACAATTGGATGTTTCATGTTTATTTCACATAAACATATCAATGGTTTGCTTTAGACCTTACACTCCTCCTTACACTGCTAAATCCAATGACTATTACTTAATCATTCGTTGATATGGATGGTTGTCATAATTTCAGTGCTTTACCCATCGAGTCTTCGTAACATCCAGCATGTGAAATCTCCCAAAGTTGTCATTCTACTAATGCATGTCCCTTTCGGAATTTCAGCATTCAGGACTTCAGAGGTTTTGAGTGTTTTCTTGCAATGCAAAACTCCCGAAGTAGAAACTCCCCACGTGACGTAAGCCTGCTGATGCCACATGATGAATTGGCACGTGTTGAGTAGCTTCCACGTGTCACTCTAATTCGTGACTTACATGTGCCTAAAATTCCAATTTTACTTTGACACTTGTCACTATCTGACTGTGCAACGTGTCCTAGATGATGTGCTCTACTGATGTGGTATGCCACATGTCCTTCTCGAATCAATGGTCCTCGTTCTCCCTTTGATCAATGACTGTGATCGAATTGCGAGTTCACATTTCATGAATTCTCATGAATGGATCTTTGACTTCTTCACTCTTTGAGTCAGCGAAACAATGAATGATCAATGGTCCACAATCATCTATGATCCGATGACCCAGATTAGTTTTTGATTTCGCATATCGTGAGTTCTCGCTGCTTTCACCTTTGACCATTCCCTCCTGCGAGTCAGTGAAATGTTGGTCTCTCGCCATGCGTCCCTCCAAATGGATGAATTTGATGATTTCGGGATAGCCAACAGCTATGATCTTTTTCAGTGCGATCAATGGTTGTCATATTTTTGGAACGATCAATGGCTATGATATTTTCGGATGATCTGACGGTCGAGATATATTCTGCGATGCAGCTCTTGTAGCTTTATCCTGTCCTTCCATTTTAACATGATCTGATGGCTCAAATCATTTCATGATTTTTCATATCACAAGTTCATGCAACACTACTTTTGACTTTAATGATCTACGAGTCAGTGAAATGCTAATCACTCGAAATGTGTCCTTTGGATCCAACAACTAGGATCATTTCACAGTTTTGGAGTGTTGGCTGAGCTCAACACTTATCCTCCTTGCAGCTATGCTGGATCTAACCATTGTTGTTCCTCTGTGCTCGGATCCGATGGTCACGATCCTTTTATGATTCTCAAGATCATGGTCAACCTCTTGATTGGATGGCTATTGAGCTTCTCACTCTGATCAGATGACTGTTAAGGCCTCTCACCATTTCTGTGTATTGATCAATTGTTCAATATTTTCACTGATCCTGATGACATATCTACAATATGTTCTTCCTTTAGATCTTGATCATTGAATCATTTTTTATCCTATCGTGATCAACAATAGTCACGGATTTCCTCTCTGTGCAATGTGCTATTCCTTTTGAGCTTTGATCTTTTGATTATTCGCTTCCCCTGTTCTCTCTATAGATATATGTACACAATTTCACATATTCCTCTGACTGATATACATGTTGACATAAATGACAATCTCATCTGATATACTTCATCATTATAGATCATCACTTCGACTATTGACATCAATGAAAATATTTCCAACAATATCCCCCTTTGTCATTGAGGTCAACACACTAACTTCATATACAAAACTCCCCCTGTGTTCATGCTTTCCTCTTATGAAGTTTTCCTTTTATGAAGTTTCTCTCCCTCTTTGACATCAATGGAAAAGGGTTTCTTCTCCTATGATCTGTTTGTATAAGTACTTGTCTGACCACTGGTAACTCTGTATGTTACTAACTAGATTGAACTTGGGTAACTCTTCCTATAGACATGTTCTGCAAGTCATAGTTGAACCACTCTCCCTGTCAATATGCTCTCTCTCTGCTTATGACTACTCTCCCCCTTTGTTTCTGAAAAGAGTGGTTTTTTTTTACAGAGTTTGTCCTCTTGTTTTCTATACAGGATGTCATGTACCTCATTTTGTACATTAGAATGATGCTTCTGTGGATGTTTTTGTCCTACTGAAACACTGCACAATTTTAGGTCATATTCTTCAAACAACCCTTGCTTAGAACCATCGATTCTCATCGATCTCTAACTAGGATAAAAATTTGTTTTTATATCACCCACCTTGACATCTGTACTCTCAACAATCTTATGTATCCTAATATTGTATCATCTGTATTCTTTGTTGGTAGAAGCATATCCAAGAAGGATACCTTCATCATATCTAGCATCACATTTTTGAAATTCTCATCACGTCTTTTGATGTAACCCTTACTTCTAAATACCTTGAAGTATTTTACCAAATGAGCTCTTCCAAAACAGGGTTCACAAGGAGTTTTACTACTATTAATCCTTAATCGACCTATGTTCAATATGAGTACTGATGTGCTTACAACTTCCCTCCAGTATCAATACTAATTGATGGAATATCCATTAGATAATTTTCTTCATGAAGGATATTCTTTGCAGCTTTCTGGACATAGATCTCTTTATTTTATTTTTTTATTTTTTTCCTTTTAGAAGGAGTTTCAGTGTACCATTAAAATAGGATTGAAATATTTCTGAAATAATCATCACTCAATTCTTCTTGTTTTTCTACCATTGGAGATTCATCATCAACGTCATTATTACGTGCACCGGAAGCTTCTTTATCCTTGTTTTGAGAATGTTCCTTATTAGAGGTTTCATCCTCCAAACTCCTGTTCACTTGTTCAGTCTTTGCTGTCCACATCTGTGAGTGTCCTAGTTTCTTGAGCTTTTTTCTCTCATCATTTATTATTGCAATTTATTTTTTCTTACGTATTTTATTTACTCCTTTTTTCATCCTATATGATGCATTTCTCATTCACTTTTTTCTTGATTTCCAATAGTTATAGGTTTTGTGGCCATATCCACCACAACTATATCATCTCATAGTATAACAATGTGCAGCAATATGTCCAATATGATTGAAGTTCCAACATCTTACACTGTTGTTGAACCTACAAAATTGTTTTCTTCCATGATGCCTACAATCCAACGCTTTATGACCATATTCATTACAAGAAAAACAATAACCTTTAAAGACACTCTCATACCTTCTTTGATTCATCCATGAAGGTGTCTCTCTTCTGAACTTGCTTTGAGGTGTATGAGTAGCTTCTGGTTGTCTTCCTTGATCTGATCTTCTAAGTTTTGTAGTGTTTCTTTTATTCTTTGAAATCGAAGAACCTAAGTCATGCATGCTTTCACTTTTTGCATATGAAGGAGATTTTTCATACCTTTCTTCATCTTTTCAAAATGAACGACTTGTATCAGACCTGTTTTCATCCTTTACAAGTGAAGGACTTATGTCAAACTTGTTTTCACCTTTTACAAATAAAGGACCTGCATCAGATTTCTTAGGAGTATTGATCTCTTCCTTATTGTATCCAAGGCCAGATTTTTCATATGGTGATCTCTGACTATCCAAGATCTCATCCAGGGTCATGCAGTTGTTCAAGAACCTGTTTCGGGTGTCCGACTTCTCAACCTTCTTTCTAATATTCACAGCTTCTCCTTCCAACTCATGACAAGATTCTTCCTTTTTGTCCAACTGATTCCTTACTACCTCTTCTTTCCTTTTGGCTTATTCAAGTTGGATTTTAATATTGACATTTTTTCCCTTAGTTCCTTTAGATCTGCAATGCTTTTTCTTGAGACATCATCTTCCTTCTTTTCTTCTTTTGATTGACTGATTTCATTTTCCAGTCTGTTGATTTTCTCTTCATTTTCTTCTATTAGATCAACAAATTTTGTTTTCAATCTTTTGATATCATCTTCTTTGTTTTCTAACTGAATATTTTTCTCATATATGATCTTTTTACTGTCCTTGAGCATTTCCTTTATTTCCAAGACATACTTTTGACTCTTTTCAAGAAATTCTTGAGTGTAGTCATGAAGATAGCTATAGTCTGATTCATTATGGTCATAGAGGTATTCATAGAGACTCCAATCAACCTTTTGTTTGGCCTTTGATATTTCTTCTTCTTATTATTCCATGGGATAGATGCTAACATAATATTATGTTATTGTATTTGAATCTTCTTCTCTACTTGCAGGGGAGAATTCAATATCAACATTATTGCAATTGGAAGATTGTGGAGAGTCTTTACCTTTATTGATGGTCAAGTCTTCTCTTTTGATTTGATACATCTTATTGGGAGGATGAGCAGATTCTTTGGAGGTATCATTACTAGACATGTCATATTCAACCTCAATATGATTAATAGGACTCGATCCTCTAATTATGTGTGTGTGGTCATATCCAAGGCCAAATTTGTTCAAGGGAAATATTTGTAAACTGAGAAATTTATCAAGGGCTTCAGTCCCTTTCTTAAACTTTTCAACAGTCTTAAGTTGATCCTTTAGTTGTTTACACTTTTGTTTATATTTTCTTAGTTTGTCCAAAGCACTTTCAAGCTCAGCTTCCAGATTGACTTCTTCTTCAATGTCTAAGTTTTCTTCAAGAGAATCTTCATTACTAGAATTGTTGTAGACTGAACTTTGTTCTGATTGAAATGATTCAACTGACTTCTCATCTGATTAGAGGTATTTTAATTTTTCCCAGAGTTCTTTTGCAGAGTTGCATTCACCTATCTTCTCTTTGATATCATCAAGTAATCCATCAAGGATTGTATTCATTGTCATTGAGTTGATTTTCTTGTATTTCTTTTGAGCTAGAGTCCTTACTCTATTTCGTGGGAAATAATCAGTGGTCACTGAATTCCATACATCATGTCCCAATGCCTTCATATGACTTTCCATTCTTGTACTCAAAAATATGTATTCTTCTTTTCTAAGTATTGGATTTCCATTCTCAGTGTAAATATTTTGTCCATCCATGTGTGCTTAATTTGATCTTCCTTTTAGTTTGTTAGACTATTCTTAAAGGAACGTTTCTCTGATACCAATTGATGGAATATCCAACAATACTGAGAGGGTGGGGTGAATCAATATTGCCTACTTTTTCTTTTAATATTCATCCATATTAAGAACACATATTAATTATTCAATTAAGAAACATATGATGAACCACAAACCCTTATGAACACAAGATTTTATCGTGGAACCCAACAAGGAAAACCACCAACTTATTTTTCATTAATAAAAATTTCTTTTACAAAACTGTTTTCAAGCTACAACTTGATGGATAGACATTCCCCAAGTTTCTTCAGCTAGAACTGACGGGATGCTTCCACACCCCATTTACCAACTACAACTGGAAGGATGCACCCACACACTCATTCAAAAACACCAAATACTAGGAGCCTTTGACCCCTGTTTAGTCAGCTACAACTGATAAGGAAGCACCAACTCCCTTTGTTCACCAGCACCAACTGGTAGAAGGCTTCGACCCCCTGTTTAGTCAGCTACAACTGACAAGGAAGCACCAACTCCCCTGCATGCTCCAACCTGCCCTTGCACCACCCAAACACCCTTACTTTATAATGAAATTCAATCTCTTTTGCTCTTCATTGAATTTGAATCATGCAACCATTGTTGTACTTTCTACTTGTCTGCTACAACCTCTGCTTGTATGATTTTCCGTATCAAGTATTGGATTGCATAACTATTGCTCTGTCTTCTTTTGTTCTTGATCTTCAATAAGACATTGACAGGCACCTTAGGAAAAATAGTTCTTCATCTTGGACTCTTCTTCTATTTTTGATCATCTAATGTAAACTATAGAAAAACTTTCTTCTCACCACTTTTTCTCATTTATATAATCTTCAAACATGTGTGAAATTTAAAACATCATGTCCCTTTATTTGAACCATTGTACCTTTTCATTTAAAATGATAATCTAAACTGTTTTTTCTTTTTATTCTTTATTCATATTTTCATGACTTAATTCTCTTTTAATCATGACTCTGTATCGGTTCATTTTTTGTTTGTCATGAGTTGATCACATTTTAATTATCTTTACCATGAATGCCTTTCATAAATTGATCACAACATGGATCAATTTTATCCTTTATACTTGTTGGTGAATATCCATTAATTTCATAGAGACCAGATACAATGGAGGAGCTTCCTTCAAGCTATTTCATATGACTGATCATTACAAACCATGGGCTTACCGACTATATCAACCTATTCATAGTTTCCTTTTAAAAAATCTTATACCATATGACCAACGAAGGTGACCTCACATTTAGGTGAGATGAGTGCATGAGCTCTTATCAATTCAATGGAAATGATTCATTCTCCCGAGGTGATGGATGGCTGATGAGATTTCGACACTTTGCCCTTCTAGTCTTTGTGACTCCCAATACTTCAGAACTCTTGAATACGATATTGCCAAAACAATCGGATGTTTCACATTTATTTCATGTAGACAGATCAATCGTCCACTTTATACCTTACAATCCTCCTTACACTGCTAAATCCAACAGCTGTGACTTAATCATGCGTTGATATGGATGGTTGTCCTAATTTTGGCGCTTTACCCATTGGGTCTTCATGAAATCCAACACGTCAAATCTCTCAAAGTTGTCATTCTATTGAAGTGTGTCCCTTTTGGTATTTTGGCATTCGGGACTTCGGAGGTTTCGAGTATTTTCTTGCGATGAAAAACTCACAAAGTAGAAACTCCTCACGTGACGTAAACCTGTTGACATCACATGATGACTTGGAACATCTCGAGTAGCTGCCATGTGTTACTCTGATTTGTGACCTACATGTGCCTAAAATGCCGATTTTACGTTGACACTTGTCACTATCTAATGGTGCCACGTGTCCTAGATGACGTGCTCTGCTGATGTGGTATGCCACATGTCGTTCTCCCTTTGATCAATGACTGTGATCAAATCGCGAGTTCACGTTTCACAAATTCTCACGAATGGCTCTTTGACTTCTTCACTCTTCGAGTTAGTGAAATGCTGACCCTTTACCAAATGCCCTCCTTGACAACGAACGGTCTCGATGATTTCAGAATGATCAATGGTCCACAATCATCTGTGATCCAATGGATTAGATTATTTCACAATTTTGCATATCGCGAGTTCTCGTTGCTTCCACCTGTTGTTCCTGAGTCTGTACTTAAGGCTCAAAATTACAGTGTCAAGGCATCTGAAAGTGGTTAGGATAAGGAGAAGGGAAAATGTCGACCTTCGGAGAAAGAGTCTAAGGGATATTTCTTTGTTGGGGTTGTTTGGCTTCAAACTGCTCCTGAATAGTTATGTCTCATTCAATGGATACCCATGATTGTTCAAGCTCAACTTGGTCAGTGGCTGTTTTAAGGATAGTGTTGAAAAGGTTTAAGGGGATGCGCATTTGGTTCAGTAATCTGGGTTCGACGTTAGGCTGAGTTGGTGTGGGAACTGTCATGGTGGAACAGTACAGGTAAGAGAACTGTTAAGAAAGATTGAGTGTTGTCTCAGTTTAGTTTTATAAAAGAGAATTCACGGTTGCAGTATTAACGATATATGTAAATCTAAGGCTCGTTCCCGTAACTGTATTATATTTTAATAAAAGGGGCGAGATGAGAGAAAAACATTAAGCCATTTACAGTGTCAGGTTCCTACCAAGGGAAAATCTCACGAAGTAAACGGAAGAAGAAAATATTTAAGAAAATAACCGATGTAACAAAAAATGCATGTAGAATTCTGAAACTGCAAATTGGTCTTACACAGCTGATAGCTGGTGCAGAGGAAAGGAAAAAAACAATTACAGAAAACCCAAATTTATTCATTATAGTAGTGGTAGTACTAAAGTATAACGAAGCACATCAATTACGAATATGAATTGAAAATGAAAAATGAGGAACAAGGAAGCAAACTTGTAATACAAAAGTGACGGAATTGAGAATCTCGGATCTGCTTGTGTTAAATCTCAATGCAAAAACTCTATTACAAAATCTCAAAAAGGGTCCAGCCCTATTTATTTCTCTCTAGGGTATATTTATACAATTTCTGCAAAGCAGGTAGAATCTCAATAGTCGCAAAAATTTCAGTTATGACAGAGGAGAGAGAAATCGCTCCATCTCCCCTAATCTGTCTTCACTTATTGCCAGGTGCTCATCTTCGCGCGGACTCGGTGCAGGCGATACATCTTTCAACAAGTTGAGACACGAGCCGTGAAGGTTTTGCTTGACAGCTAGCCTCGGCGAAGTAACACTCTTGGGCTAACTGCTGTAGCTTGTCCCCCATTTGTGCATCGATGATGTCGAGGGCACCTAGTTGCGCGCTTGGCTGGATCAAGTGTTTGTCAACTCGGGCCATGTCCACTCTATCTATCTGAGAGATATCATCCGAATCTCTCTCATCCTTCTCTTTCAGGTCAAGCGAGATCTGTTCTACATTCATTTGCATTAATGTTTCTGCATCGCCTCCACTGTCCATACCCAACAACTCACCATCTATAGAATTGAAGGCTTCTTCTAATGAATTGGTTACTTTTTGGGCTTGTTCCTTGCCCAGGGCAATGTTATGCTCCCAATCCTTCAACAGAATGTTACCTCTAGTTTTTTATGGGATGGCGATTCCGGGAGAACCTGCCGAAACTCTGTTGTTCGTGGCTATCACCGCCTCCTGGAAGGTGACCCGAGCCACTTCTACATCCCTCTCTCTAACAGTCAGGTTCTCGGAAATCTGATGCATCAACAGACAATTCTCTCGGATCGCTCCCACTTTGGCGAGCAAGCTCTATTGTGCAGAAGAGATCCTGTTCTGAATCTCGATTGCTCGGGATTTAAACCCCTCAACGTCGATCATCCTGCTTTAAGTGATCCCTATTTAAGCCTACATCTCTGCGATCATAGTCCTCTACTGATCCGCCTGTATCCGACCGTCTCGGACCACTAGATGTGATTGCTCCAGCTTGGTTTTGAGCACTTCTATTTCATTTTTATCCACTAGTCGGGCCAGTTCTATCTCCCCACTCACCTGGCCTTTAGCATTTTCTGTGGCCGAAGTGACTCTGGTTTCGAGAGTCTTGATCAGGCGATTTTTCCTTTTGAGCTGGTTTTTTAGCATTCCGACCGAAAACTGGTTCGCTAATGCATACACGCATAGTGTTCCTGCGATCTCTGTGGTGAATTGATCATTCTTTTTGTTCTTCCCGTCGGTCATAACCTTGAACTTCTTAGCATTCGATTCTCCCTCCTGGTAGAAATCCCTTTCTACTACCACTTTCCACTTTACACTTTCCTCTTTTTATCAGCGCCTTCTTGAATATCCACCCTTCTCTGATATTCCCCTGCACCGACTGTAAGGGAGTGATAGAAGTGATAGGCTCCCCGATTTGTTTCGCCGATTTACCTGGGGTTTCAACAGGGTTCTGCTTCTTTGGTGATCCCGGGGTTTTTGTTTCGACTTTCGGATCTTGTTTCTTTGGCGGGTCCAGAGTCTATGCCTCTGCTTTGGGATTCTTTGTTTGCTCTGCCTCGCCCTAGTGTTTTCTGAGTCAAGAGCTGCATCTTTAGGGCCTTCAGTATCCTTCGGCTTCATCTCAGAAATGCCTAGACTCCCTCCTCGCAACACAGCAGAGAGACAACTTTTTCTGTGTTCTTGAAATCTCAATACAGAGGTTGTGTCCTCAGGTGCTAAGGATCAGATTTGAGCCAGCACTTCCTCATAAGACCTCGGCCCTCAGAAAATGTCATCCTGGGGTGAAAAATCCTGTTCAAACCTCTTTAGCCCACA
>JASDQU010682830.1:63572-74647 GCA_032191745.1 Picea mariana
GGCTTTATTTTCCCACAGTTTGTCGTGATACTCATGTACAGGTTTTTCCTGGGCTAGATTCGAAGCCTAACTCATCAAGGGGAATGGCGTCATGGAACATACCGCGTCCATAATATATGCAGATATGAAAAACGAGGATGGTCTCCCACTTGCCTTCTGCTCCCGATATTCTGTGACCCTGTTGGCCAAACTGTCTGAAAGTATCTTTGCCCAATTAAACAAGCAACCTTCTGTGACCCGAAACATGAGAGGCACCCATGCAATGAATAAATGCGATGTGTCCTCCCTCCCAAATAGTCGACATTTCATCATTTCCACATACTTATACTGTGGCTCCAGCGAAACGATTGAATAAACGCCCTGGTCATTTGCTCTGAATTTCGCGTAGTGCGAAACCCAATCCTTTATCAAACTAGGCATGGTCTTATCATATTGTGTGCACTCCTTCTCTTTGAACTCCTCCAGGAATTCAACACCATATATGTATTCAGATGTCCTTGGGACCTTATACATGGTTTGGATATGCTCCGGCCTAAAATTCCCGACCGTGACGCGCTGGTCATTCATGATAGTTCTCATGGGTAAGTCTATGTGATGCAATGCCCATTGGATCATACCATAATATGGGAGCAACCGTGGTCTGGTTGCTACCCTGTGCATTCCGGATTGAACAACTATCTTGTATTTGGTGTTCAGGTCATCCTTTTCATTGTCGTCTGAGTCTGAGTAATTCGCCAACTCCGATTGCAGAATGTCTGAAACAAACGACCAGCTAGGGACCGACTCGACACTCCGGGGTGAAGTATCGGAAACATTATCTGAGCCTTGCCCTACGACCTCGACATTCGGCTTTGCTGCTTTCCATAGAGCCATAGCTGAAGCTTGTGTTTTCACCTTTCTGCGATAGAACTGCGTATACATGCAGAAATTAGTTCACTCGGAAATAACGAGTTCTGCGTGCTTATGAAAATGCTTTCATTATAATAAAATGAAACTCTTATATATATATTTGAAAATTCAGTACTTTTCAAAATAAGCATGTCAAATTGTAATTAGAAACAAATTGAATGCGTAAAATCCGATCTTATATGCGTGGATTTACCCTACTTATCCATAAATGTCATAAATTTTTGGAGGTTTGACAAACAGTCGAAGCATGGAGAGAAAATGGCTATCTCGGGAAACGTGCAGGCCTCGAGGCACGGGATATATCTCTCTTTATTTTAAATTATCAAATCTTACCACCGTTCATCAATTCCTCGCTGTTTGCTACTTCGTGGATTTTATTTTAACATTTTGAGTCCCCAACTCCCGAGATCGCGAGGACTGATTTTGGCTTAATTAATAGTAATCGTGATTTGGAGAATCATTAATTTTATAATCATTCTATTCACCACATCACAACTCGGAACTTCGAAGACAAGTTTTTGGGAGATTAGTATGCCGAGTCGGGAAACCACGAGATGGCGATAATTAAGACTCAATTAAGGGGCATAAAATCTTGGGTTAGGTGGTTAATTAATCATGCTATAATTATGTCGCAACTTCGTGAGTCGGTGTTTTAGAAGCCGTAACTTTCGAAAAGATAGTGCCGAGTGGCGAAACGCCGAGAACAGATTTTAACCATGGTTAGCCTTTTTGTCTTTACCTTGACCAGGGTTAGCCTGAAAAATACTCGTGTTCTCGGATCTCGGAGCTATAAAATAAGAGTTCAAACTTCGCGAACGTCGAGGCACGAAACCCCAACGACGTTTAATCACTGAGTTAAAAGATTTTACCCCGATTACTGTCTTGAGTGAAAATCTAAAATGACTTCGTCGTTTCGTGACTCAGGATGTGTGAATTCATGGGTTATAGTATCTGACTTGCGAGATCCCGAAGTAAAACAAAGAGAGCGACATCCTTACGAAAGTGGATTTGTTTCGAGAGTGGAAAAGCATCGCTGCTTACATAATAAGGTTGCAGAGTTTTCATAGTCTCAGGGGGGAAAAATCAAAAGACCATCTTTAGATTTCAAGTATCAAAAATTGAAAATTGTGAAGGGTAAAAATAAAACAAGGGCGACTCCAACATAGGCTCCAACTAGGGATCCCACCTTCCTGCAAGGCGGGAAGAACAGTAGACCACGTGCCAATATTGGGTAAATGGAGTCAAAAGCTCAAACATGCAAAAAAAATTCAAGGAAAAAGGATCGAAGGGGGGAAAAGACTTCATTTTTTACCTTGAGAAGTTTTTCAAAAATCAGATATTATTCCCAAACACAGTTGTAGTCTCTTTCACAATTTTCCTTTTCTCACTACTAACTTTGGGTATGTTTTAAGACAGTCAAAAGGACCCTAGGAGACTCAACAGATCTTGTGGCTCTCGGCTTGCATCAAAAGAATGAAATTACATATTTTTTAACCAGGAAGTCCCGTCCAAACTCGGGATGTGGATCAGGTTTTTAGAAAGCATGGGTTACCAGAGTAGAGTGATATTCATGTATAACAGCCTTAAAGATATCTTAGACATTGCTTCACTGCCAGCGATCCTATTCAGTACCCCAGTGAATTTATCCGCCCCCTTTTACTGAATTTCCTTTCACCACTTTGGAAATTATTTATGCATTTAAATGCTAAGACGAGGGCAATCATTTCTAAATTTCCTTTCATCATCTTCTTGGACTAGGTGGGGGCAATCATTTCTGAATTTCCTTTCACCACCTGTCTTATAATTTATTTTTTGAGCACGAAGATGGGAGCAATCAATTTGTATCAGGGCTGATATCTGTGTAATATTTTGCATTAGAGTTCTGTCAACTTAATTTGATTACTCGGTACCAATATTCCCTTGACCCTCACAACACCTTTGTTCTTAGGGAGACAGGGAAAATAATTTTTTTTTAAAAGGGCATCCTATTTGAGCAAGATTTGATTCTTCCGATGCTGTTGAAAAACCTAGGAAAGTTAGGATCGCTCTAAATGTTCCTTCACTTAGCAGGGGATCAAGTAGTTGTGGAGACCCGCTTTCTTTCCACTATCTGTTTTGAGACTCAAGAGGCTAAAACGAAAACTTTTATTCCTTCGTAATGAAATGAAAAGGTGGCAGCTTGTCAAAAGTTAGATCCGAAAACAGGCAGGGTACAAGGCAGTGACTCATTGACTAAAAATACTGAAGGTCAAAACAATTTGAGACTGGCTCTTGTAGATATATCGGGGAGAGTTTATTTTGACTGACTTTTTTCAGATCATTCAAATCATTTTAAATTCAAGGTTATCAAGCCAAGCAATAATCCTGTTATCTAACACTTTAGTCGATATTGTAGTTTGAATGACGTTACCTTGTTTTACTTTAACAGTCTTTCATAACATGTGTATTGAGAAATCTCACCTTTACCTTTTCTTTTCACTTTATTTGTGCATTATGAATCTACTTTTAGATATCACCTATTTCATGCCGATTTATTCCTAACACCGCTTTGCGAATTAGTCTTCCTACTAGCTTTGCAAACTGTCGAATCCTGTAAAAAGAAAACATGAAATTTATTCGAAATATGTCTAGAAATTATGAACAGAAGAAAACATAAAGTACACAAATTTTATTTTATTTATTTATTTATTTTTGATGGAAACTGTTACGTCATGTAATGTTTCAGATATCGCCCATTGACAGGGGTGCTAAGGACTTCACTGTCGATGTTCTCCAATAGGAAAGAATTTTTCCCTTCTGGAGCCGAGACCCTAAATGGTCCATACCAGAGGTGGTCAAATTTACCATTCTTCACGGCTTCCTCTTTTCTCACATCCCATCTTAGTACTAAGTCGCCTGGAAGGAATTCCCTATCTTTTTCCTTGAGATCGAACAATGCTTTCATTTCATCCTGGTACTTTTGCATTTTTTCATCAACTTCCACTCTATGTTGTTGAACCTCGATCAACTGGTTAATTCTCCTGGTTACATGATTGGGTTCTTCATTTTGATCCTGCCATAAATTCATTACTGGCAGCGCCAAGTTTATAGGTAAAACCACCTCTGTCCCATAGACCATTTGAAACGACAAAATGCCGATAGACCTTTTAGTGCTGATGCAGTTTGCCCATAATGCGTATTTCAAGTGCACATGCCAGAACCTTTTATTTTCATCTAGTACTTTCTTGATTATGTTTACCAGGCTCTTATTGGATGATTTGGCCAACCCGTTTCCTTGGGGGCAATAAGCAGTGGAATGGCCGAGAACGATATTGTACTTCTGACAGAAGCTGATCATAACCATGCACTTGAAGGCTTGGGCGTTATCAGTAACAATCTTTTGGGGACACCTGAATCTTGACAAGATATTATCTTCCAAGAAGTCGATCACCACCGAGTCTGTTGCCCTTTTGGTTGGAATAGCTTCCACACACTTAGTTAAATAATCCATAGTTGTTAAGATCCACTTATGCTGAGCACTGGAATGAGGATTAATTTCCCCTATAAATTCGAGATACCATTGTTGAAATGGAGCTTCATCTTTGACTGGAATGAGTGGCAGTGCAGGGAGTTTCTGTTTACCAGTGAATATTTGACGCGGGTTGCACGCACGCACTTTGGCATTGACGTCTGAAAATAGTTTTGGTCAATAGTATCCGGACCTCAAGATCTTGTAGGTTGTGGCTCTCCATGCATGGTGTCCTCCACAGACTCCTTCATGAAATTCCTCTATAACCTGTGGAGTTTCCGACTCAACCAAATAGACTAGCAGGAACCTGAGTGAGTCCTTCCAGTATAGCTGATTTTCGGCAATGCAATATTTTACAGCATGGAGTTTTAAAGTTCTACATTTGGCTGGTGATAGTCCATTTGGGCATTTCAGGTTTAACAAGTAGAACACTATGTCTTCATACCAGCCCAACGATATGAACTTTTTCTCGACCTTGCTTAGATCTGTCTGGTCATCCGACTTGGGCAGGTGTGTGTCTCCATCTTCTCCTTGGAGGCAATTAATATCAAGAGCTTTAAGATTCGACTCGGTTAAGAGTTTCTCTAGACCCTGCCCCTTTATCAATTTAGCCATCTTGACCTCCAAATCAAATTCTTGTATTTTAGCGAGCCATCACCCTATTTTTCCATCGTTGTCCAGTTGTACCAATATGTCTTTTACAGAACTGGTGGGCACATACGCAATTATTTTTGAGTGTAGCACATGTGTTCTAAATGCTTTCAATGCTTTTACCATTACGTATGCTTATTTTTCCATTATGTCATATTTCAGTTCTACATCTCGGAGGCTTTTGCTAAAAAACACTATTGGTTGTTCGAACCCTTCTTCATTTTTCTGCAAGAGTACTGCGGCGATGGTATGTTCAGAAGCAAAAGAGAAGATGAGAAAATATTTCAAATAATCTAGACTTTCTAGCACAGGTGCCTCGCTTATAAATTTTTTAATATGCGCGAACAATGCCCTGGCCTCGGTGGTCCAATTTACCCTGCTGTCCTTCTTCAGCATTCCTGTAATCAATTTGACAATCTCAGCGAAATTGGGAATGAACCTTCGTAGAAAATTTATTTTTCCTAAGAATGATTGAATTTCTTTTATATTTCTCGGGATAGTGATATTATCTATCGCTTCAATCCTCTTAGGATCAATCCTAATTAATTCCTTAGATACGACATGGCCTAGAAGCTTACCTTCCTGCATAGCAAAATGCAATTTCTTTGGGTTCAGGGATAAGCCAAACCTGCGACACTTTTCAAAAGTCTGTTTTAGATGCATCAAATGTTCTTCATCAGTTTTAGAGAAAACCGTCAGGTCGTCGAGGTAAATAACTATGAACTTGTCTCTTTCTCCCATGAAAGTGATGTCCATAGCTCGCTAGAAAGTGGCCCCTGCATTCATCAAACCAAAAGGCATTTTTTCATACATGAAAGTACCCCAGGGCGTGGTGAAAGCAGTTTTTTCCCTGTCCTATTCGTTCATAGCGATCTGATTATAACCAGAGAAACCATCTATCATTGACATTCGATTAGCTCCAACAACCTTTTCTAAAACATGGTCCATCTTGGGCAGCGGGTAATCATCTTTGAGAGACGACTTGTTTAAGTTTCGGAAATCCACACACAGTCTGATTTCCCCATTCTTTTTCTTGACTGGGAATAGGTTAGCTACCCAGTCCGAGTATCTCAAAGGTACAATAATTTTTGAGTCCAAGAGTTTTTTAACTTCCTTTTCTATCACGGGTAAGAGAATGGGGTTAATTTTCCTAAGCTTTTGCCTAAAGGGTTTGACCCCAGGTTTCAAAGGTATCTTGTGATCGATAATGGAAGTATCATATGTTTTCAATTCATCATAGGACCAGGCAAAAACATCTTTATATTATATGAGAAAGTATTTGTACTTCACCTTTGTTTTGGGAGGGAGGAATTTCGATAGTTTTACCATCCGGGGTTCTTTTTCGGACCCTATATCACAATCCTCCACCTCTTCTGGCTGGAGCTGCAAAGTGGACTTTACAGGTACATCATTCTGATCAAAAAGTCTTTCCAAAGGAATCAATCCTTTGGGAATTTCATTGTTTTTAAGGACTAGCATACGATGATCCGCAATTTTTTCTCGGAAAACTTCAGGTTCCTCTCCTTCTTGCATGATCCACATGGAGTCATTCTGGTTTTCTTGGTCAGCGTGAGTTTCTGAGAATTGGCCTACTGCTGTAAGAAACTTCTTAATCTGTTCATCATCTTCAAAGACTTGCCAGTGTCGGATATTGTCTGGTATGGAAGGTTTGTATCTGATTTCGATATGATATTTTAGTTTGAAGGTAGTGGGAGGAGAAAAGGTTGAAGCTGCCTTTGCCAATGCATCAGCATGTAGATTCTCAGTGCAAGGGATAAAATGGATATTTACGGATGAGAATTTTTTTTCCATGAGATCCCAAGTACAATTTCTATATGCTCTTAGTCTGGGATGCCTGGCTAGGTACTGTCGGTTCACTTGTCTTACTATCAATTCTGCGTCACTGTATACCTCCAAGTTTTTTATATTTAATTTTTTGGCAGCCTCTAATCCTAAGATCACTGCTTCATACTCGCATACATTATTAGTGTAATCTATGTCCCACTGCAAATGATAGGAGAAAGGAACAGTGAACTTACCTTCGGGTGCCACCAAAAGTACTCCAGCACCAGCCCCTTCAGAAGATGAAGCACCAACAAAATACATTTTCCATACACCAGTATTACACAACTCTTATGTCAAAGGGTTTGACTCTTCTTACTTTGTATCGATTTCCTCTAGGCAACCATCTATACCATCATCAAAAGACAAGATGTAGTTTCCCAGATCTTGTTCTGCGAGGTAAATGGGGAAGTTGTGCGGGTTTTGAGGGTCACTGATCGTGTATGCTAGTCTTGTCTCTCTGTATAAATGAGTGAACTGACCCCCAAACATAGGGATTGTGGCATAAGACATGTCTAACTCAAGGGAACCTCCCAACTTGGCCCCCCATGACCTAGATAACAACATACTGTACTTAGGGGGGATATCGGCGATAACCACATCCATCAGGATACTTTTAATAGGGACCTGTGCCAGGGTAACTACCAGATCCTTTATCATCCCCATGCATTTAACCTTCCTTGAATCAAAATAATACAGATTTCCATAAGGTCTCGTGATCTGGAGACCTAGCTTCTCCATTATAATCTTGGGCATAACATTATGGGAAGCTCCGGAGTCTAACATACAATTATGCAACAACTGATCATGTATATTCATAGTGATATAGAAGGGAGCGATGTTGTCTTTGGAACCTTCAAAATGGGGACCAAAAGTGATGTTAGGTCTATCATCTTCCAAGTTTATAACATCAGAGTGGCTTTCTAGTTCAGAGACACCTATCATTTTGGTAATTTGTTTGCGATAAACAGGGCTTTTCGCTAATTCCACCAAAGGGATTGGTATCTTAATTTTGTTTAACTCATTTTCAAAACTGAACGATCCGTTTACTTTATCAGTTTGTCCGGTCGAGACTTCCGAATTCTTTCTTTTTGACTGATTCGTCTGGACAGATTTATCATTCATGGTCTTAGTTGAAGAAGTATCTTTGTTTACGGGTTCGATTGGCTGCGTTTGAGTTCCAACTTTTTCTACCTCGGACTCTTGAGTGCTCACTCTTCTCGTTTTGTTGTTGGGTGGTGGAGTCTCATCCGAAGGAGGCTTGTAAGCTTGACCTCTCTGAAGGATTTTGCTGGGTTGAATTGTCGAGGTAGGTTTATTCTTAGATCTTAGGTTGTACCTTGGTTGAAGCTCAGCTATCCCTATTTCATTTTCTGGTTGGGATTCATGGTTCTCAGTGTGATCACCCTCTTCACTCTCATTTGGCATCTCTGGCACATTTAGAGACTTTTCATAGTCTTCGTGAGTCAGATATGGTTGACTATAGTCATCACCGAAGTTCGTGACATCGTTATCTGAATCCTCGAAGTCTTGAAAATCGTTAGCTCCTATAAAATTTTCATTCTTCAAGGGAGCTTGTATTTTTTGATCTTCCTTTTTTATTGGTCTTTGTTGATTACGAGGGTTTTGATTTTTTCTGAAATCTTTTTTGGGGTAAGAGTCAGACTTGGCCTGTTCGAGTTCCATCCGGGTTATTTTATTTGACAATTCTTTAATCACTCTAGCCATGTCGTCCACCCTATCGTCTGAGGATCTATTGGACCTTGAAGGGCCAGCTAGCTCTCTAAAGCACTTAGTATCTCATCTTCCAGTCTCTACTCTAGCCTTAAGTTTACCCAAAGCCATCATGTTAGATTCTATCTCTATCGCATCATCCTGCATGTGGTTTAAGGTGTCTCCCCTTCACTCTCGCAAAAGTAGTGCGAAATCTGGATCGAAAGCTCCGGCGAAGGTCACTTTGGCCGTGGGTTGAGAGGGTTTGAATTTAGCTGGGATTTTATTGTACAGTTTGTTGAATCTCAGAATGAATTCCATGACTGATTCTGAGTTCTTTTTCTTCAAATATTCAAATTTAGTTAGATAATAGAGATGATATTTTTGCTCACCCCATTTTCTGAGGAAAGCATCTTCCAAAGCATCATATGATGGGATAGAAGCAGTGGGTAGGCTCCGAAACCAAGTTTGGACCTGACCTTCAAAAGTTTGTACAAGGAGTCTCGAATATACATCCTTGTGCTCGGCACCACAGAGATCTCTGAATTGGTCGAAAAGATTAATATGTTCAGCAGCGGTCCGATCTCCCTCCCCGTTGAATTTCGTTAAATTCTTTATGTAGTTTTCTGGAAGATCGTGTAGAGGGACGTGCAACACCAAAGGGGCGTATCGGGCTGTGACTTTCGCAAAAGCCCTTGGAGGAGGGGGAGGCCCTTGACCTCCACCTCCTCCTAGGGGGACTCCTCCTCCACCTCTTCCAAACCCTCCTCCTCCTCCTATAAACCCTCCACCTCCTCCTCCGACAGCTGCCATCGGTGTTTGTGGAAATTTATAAAGGGGGTTTTCAAAAAATAACAGGGAATTTTTATTTTCTTCGCTAAGAGGAGACTCTACTGAGGAAGGGCAATGAACGTGAGGAGTGGGTTCCTTGGACTTGCAAGAGATGAAATCGGGAAAACTGACGAGTGTAGGAAACGAGTGTGTAACACACTCTTCAAGATTTGGAGAAATCGGGAAATTCAACTGAAGATAAGATGGTATTTTAAAAGCCGACAAACCTTCAAGAGGGCCCTCTCCTCTCTGTACTAGAGGGACTGTTGGATGAATCTCACTCCTAATTTCGAAGAAGATTGGCATTGGATATGTAGCGTCAAAGCAAGGTCTGAATGAGGTTGAGGGTTAGAAAGGACTCTCGGCCTTCGGTGATGGGATTTCAAGTTGGTAAGTTGCGGCAAGTGGCCTTAAAGAGCCTCTCGCCTTTAGAATTTTTTTGGGATCAGTAACGGGCGCAATCTGCTCACCATCCGGGTTTAGTTTGGTATTTCTTCGAACGAATGCCAGTTTATTTTTTTCGTGGAGTCACCAAGTGAAATATAAAATCCTTAAAGGTGTTTACTCTTTGTTCACCATCAAAGGGTAACACTTTCAATGAAAAACAATTTGTCGTTTTCCCACGAAAAAGATTTCGTAACCTTGGTCCCCGGCAATGGCACCAGTAAGATGTTGTTCCTGAGTCTGTACTTAAGGCTCAAAGGTATAGTGTCAACGCATCCGAAAGTGGTTAGGATAAGGAGAAGGGAAAATGTAGACCTTCGGAGAAAGAGTCTAAGGGAGATTTCTTCGTTGGGGTTGTCTGGCTTCAAACTGCTCCTGAATAGTTATGTCTTGTTCAATGGCTGCCCATGATTATTCAAGCTCGTCCCGGTCAGTGGTTGTTTTAAGGATAGTGTTGAAAAGGTTTAAGGCGATGTGCGTTTGGTTCAGTAATCCGGGTTCGATGTTAGGCTGAGTTGGTGTGGGAATTGTCATGGGGGAACAGTACAAGTAAGAGAACTGTTAAGAAAGATTGA
Source organism: Picea mariana (assembly GCA_032191745.1). Lineage (NCBI taxonomy): Eukaryota > Viridiplantae > Streptophyta > Pinopsida > Pinales > Pinaceae > Picea > Picea mariana. The sequence continues at coordinate 74,046 of JASDQU010682830.1, forward strand.
GTGTTGTCTCAGTTTAGTTTTATAAAAGAGAATTCACAGTTGCAGTATTAACGATGTATGAAAATCTAAGGCTCGTTCCCATAACTGTATTATATTTTAATAAAAGGGGCGAGATGAGAGAAAAAAATTAAGCCGTTTACAGTGTCAGGCTCCTACCAAGGTAAAATCTCACGAAGTAAATGAAAGAAGAAAATATTTAAGAAAATAACCGATGTAACAAAAAATGCATGTAGAATTCCGAAACTGCAAATTGGTCTTACAAAGATGATAGCTGGTGCAGAGGAAAGGAAATAAACAATTACAAAAACCCAAATTTATTCGTTATAGTAGTGGTAGTACTAAAGTATAACGAAGCACATCAATTATGAATATGAATTGAAAATGAAAAATGAGGAGCAAGGAAGCAAACTTGTAATAAAGAAGTGACGGAATTGAGAATCTTAGATATTCTTATATTAAATCTCAACGCAAAAACTCTATTACAAAATCTCAAAAAGGGTCCATCCTTGTTTATTTCTCTCTGGGGTATATTTATACAATTTCTGCAAACCAGGTAGAATCTCAATAGTCGCAAAAATTTCAGTTATGACAAAGGAGAGAGA